>JAECUM010013447.1:0-66456 GCA_016617855.1 Megalonaias nervosa | reverse complement strand
GATAGATAGATAGATAGATAGATAGATAGATAGATATACCTTATCTCTTCTCTCATCTTCCCCTCCCATCTCCCATCCCATCCCCCATGCATGACATTGACAAAACAAAAAGGGCACAATATCAATTCAAAATTGACGATTGACAGAAAATAATCAAATCAAGACAAAGAAGACAAAAGACAGGAGAGAGGCAACTGGGGAATACTGCCAAGTGAACACAGGAAAACGACTGGAATATTAGCCTCCACTTGGCGGACAAGAACGAGCCCTTCCTGAAGAACAGAACAAGGAAGGTCCAGAACCTCCACAGGGCAAGCACTAGCCCTCCAACACCGGAAGAACAGAACCAGGAAGGACCAGTACCTCCAGAAGGCAAGTACTAGCCCTCCAAATCAAAAACTAAAAAACCAAACCCCAGTCCATCTCATGGGCAAGCTCTCGCCGACACAAGAGCAAGCACTGGCTCAAATCCATACCCTCCCCTGGGCAAGCACTGGCCCAACTCCCCGTGCAGGCACTAGCACAAACCTGGGCAAGCACTGGCCCACCTCCTCGAGCAAGCACTGGCTCAACACTTCCTGACAAAAGCTTTCCTTTCCACCCATCCTCTACTAACCCCCTCACTAACAAATAGGGCCCAAAACAGGCGCTAGGGAAAACAGACTAGCGAACACCTGGGTGGAATCCTGTGTACAACAAGCCTATGTTGAACAAAGACTTTCCACTATAAGCCCTCTCTTCACTTTCCTCTTATTCCACCCCCACCTTTACTAACACAAGGGACCTAAAACAGGTGCTAGGGAAAATATACTAGCAACACCTGGGTGGAACCCTGGAAACAAGCCTGTGTTGCCCACAGATTTTCCACCAAGAATCCCCTTCCCCCCACCCACCACCACCCCCTATCTCTACTCTCACCCCCTACTTTTATATACAAGGGAGGCACTTCCATTGGCAATAGAAGGCCTCATTCAATAACACCATCGTACAAAACTACCCTGATCCTTTAGTCCCTCCGCCATCAAAAACAACAACTAATACTAACAACGCGTGACCCCCCAAAATAAAACACACAGGGTTGCTGACACCCGGCTGATTGGTGTAATTTCGCCATTAAAAGTACGCTTAGTACGCAAAATTCCAACTACACAAGGATAAAATAGGCAATCTTCAACTCAGAAACTTAGATCAATTGCACAGGTGGCCCACACAATATCGGGGATAGGGAACGTCCACTAGCACACCTGGACAGAATTTGACATACAATCACGTCGGTCCGGGCCCTTGGAGCGTACACGGCATCAGCGGTTGGCGTCCTCCGCCGGGTCCCCTTCCTCCTTTCCATCTCCTGACATACAGTTAGAAAGTACGACTATCGTACATAAAAGCGGTGTTTTTGCGGCATCATTCCTGAAACACCGACCAATTAAAAAGCTCAACAATTGAGCATTAACGAGTCGCAAAAGCTCTTAGTTAGCATAGGCGACTTTAATCCTTCTCAGTTAGTCAGCCTTCTAGTGGCACCATTCCTACAACCCCGAACAATTAAAAAGCCTGACATTCAGGCATAAACTAGTCGCGAAAGCACTAATTTGCGTATGCGACTATAATTCTTCTTCATTCATTCGCCTTCTACACTTCATAATAATGCTAAGGTACCCGAAGCAAAATTAGTAGAAGACCAACACAGGCCGCCCTATAACTACTCCATGAAACATAGCACAGACGCTAATTTAAAATGTACATAGGCGGCAATTATTCGATCAAAATGCCCCGGATACTGAGTACGCCTGCTGTGGTGGTGTGCAGCTGCCCTGCCGCCTGCCTCCCTTGCCATAGCAACTAAGTAGTATAACCTGCATACATAAGCGCGAGTAGAAAGGTGCTCCATTCCTATCCACTCGCGTAATTTAAAATCCCACCTTTGGGAATTAACCGGTCGCACATGCCCCAGGGTCGAAAGCGATCCTGATCAAATATAGCATCGTATCGTACCTTCTATAAGAATAGTGCGCGTGAAATCAACTTCATGTTGTCTCTGAGCGCCAAAATATATTTTCATAAAAAGGGGCAAATATAAACTACAACATTTTAAAAGATTTGACTCACTAACATTACAAATTATGTAGGATAGTTTTTCCGAATTAAATATCCTAACATCTCATCACAAAAATGTTACATAAAATGACAGTATTCTACTCTCCCCCTGAAAATAATTAATAATAACCCCTACTACCGTAGCCCATAAATAAATGTGACACAGCTTCCTTTAGTACACTCACATTACATGTACAAACTAAAGAAGTATAAGCAACTCGAGCAGAACAAAGAAAGAAGCAAACAAAATAACCATAGAAACCAAATTTAACAGCTTCTTCAAATTAGAAAAAAATAAAAATAACACAAAACCACAGCAACCTAGATACTGTATTTATATTTTCTTACTTTATTTTTTTCTGCATTTATTTTTCTTTAATCCAAAACTTATTTATTCCATTGTGCAAACATAGTGTAATAAATTTGGAGTATGCGCATTTGGTTACAGCGCCCCGTTTAAGGAATTCTTAGATTTGTGTTATTACTTGTTTGATTATTGGAATTAGGTGCAATCGTAATATTCCTTAGCCCTAAATAATTAGCCAATTACTAGGAGCAAAAGTCACGGAGTGAAGTGTTAATGAGTTTCCATGATGCCATGGTTCACTTATAGTGAATTCAGGTCAAAACCGCATGAGTGTCCCTGTGTACCATATCCCCTATTAAAATCTAGTGGTGTACATTGGTGGTGTGACTGTGCTACGTATTGCCCCACTTTGTTATGGGTGGGTTGTAGTGGAATTTGGTTATCGTTATCTAGAGGGTGATCGCCTTCGGTGTTATTGCCCGGATCGAGTAAATATCAATATAAAGTGTGAAACTTATAGGTGGGATAGATAGAGATCTGAGCAGATATATAAAACAGAATGACACGAGCCCCCGTACATGAAAAAAATAATTTAATCAGTTACAGAAACAACCGTGATAATGCATTACAATAGCAAAAGATACACTTCTTTTTGAAATAAATCATTCACCGAATTTCAAAACACAAATATACATATATAAATAGCCGATCTGTTTTAAATGATAGAATTAGTTCATCATAGAATCATGTGAACAATCGAAGTCATTGCCCCGGTACAACTTCATAACCTGATTATTTCTGGTTCATTCCAAATTCACTGTGACTGTTCTCCAACTGTTCTGGGACTGTTCGTCTTGGTCCTTTCCACTTTTCCCTTCTCCAAACTCTCTACTGTCCCGCCTCTTTCGGCCCTTGAACTTTGTGTGGGTAGGTGGATATGTTAGTACGTGATACGTAGATACTTCGATAGGTCGGTACGTTGGTCCGTCCGGTGGAGCTATTTCACCTTCCAAAAATAAACAAAGAAGCAACCTATATCTTCTGTCAGATATCCTACTGGGAATAGATCTTTACTCCCCCTCTAGTTATGTCAGATATAGTTCTATCGGAATTCAAACAGATACCAAAGGCTATCTGGTCAAGCTAAACATGGCAGACCATAAACAAACCTAGTTTCATAAGATTAATGTACTTCCTAACGGCTATTTCATCCTGATTCACATTAACATCCCCCGAAACATCAGTTCCGGTCTCGTCTCAATTACACAAATGAACGAATGAAATTCATTACATGGCTTAACTACGTTATTTCTAGCGAATACACACATTCACGTCTCTAGCATATATGAAATCTCACTTCATGGTTTAACTTCAGTCAATACGCACTCAAGACTTTATCATACGTGAAATCATCTAAGGTCGGTGAATTCACACGGATTCTCGTAACTCATATCAACTAAAGTAAGGCAAGAAATTCTTAGATACATATTTTCCTATAACAATCAAGACGACACATTCAATCAATTCGACAAACTTAAATAAAGAATATCATTGTACGGATTCATATAGATGAACTCACACAGTTGTATTCATATCAAGAAAATTGATCTACGAATTTAAACAAATAAATTCATGCAAATATAAGCAAATAAATCAAACAAATCGTTATATTCATATCAACGAATTACACGAGACTGGCGCAAAATACCTTGTGTTTTCAAGCTTCGCTCGCTTCTACCGCCAAAATTGTGTCCGTTGACTTTCCAGACATCCGATCCCTCGGATAATTTTTTTACGAGTGAATTTCTTCTAAATTCGACCTCGGAGTCTCCTACCTTTGTTTTCTCTTGCAGAAAAGTGTAGACTGACTAAACTTTTGTGATGGGACATATTAAAACCAAGGATTTCGTGTGGGAATCACGCCCCTTATCTTGCGTAACCAATCCGGATTAAATATCTTTCCCGCCTTTAAAAACTAGGCGCCAAATTTGTAGTCTGAGGGACCTCTAAATTCCCAAATAACTAATTCTGGAAAATTTCAAAATCTGACAATTCCGATACAAGATCAGTCTGTCTGACGGTTAAATAAACGAATGTTTAATTAACAATCGTTTCTCTCCTGACACAGCCATTATAAATCTGTGCAGTATGGTGATTTAAACACGCGCCGGTCCCCATAAATCTAATTAATCGTTCACCTGCCCAAATTAATGTGCTCTTCATAGATCGACAGAAATTTGCACCCTTACAGACTGCATTGGCAGTATTTACGGTAGGAAACCGGTAAATTACACAAAAGAATAAACAAGAAGGGACTTGACAGATACAGTTTATGTCGCCATGGTGGCATATATGATGCAGTTGTACTGGCGAAATGTGCCTTGAAACCATAAAGTGACTGGCCTAAGGTGGCGTAGTTAAAATAGTTCCCGTGTTAGGGGATAGTTGTATAGTTTCTACGGCATGAACTGCTGACGGTACGGAAAGTTGATGAAGAGAAACTATGCAGATGTGCGGTTGATAGATATTTGGCAAGTTGGGAGATCTGTGGTCTTGCACTGATTGGAGTAAAATTTATGTATATAATGGACACGACGGGCTTTCTAATTTACAACTGAAGTTGTATAGAAGTCTTTGGAACTTGGGGTAAACTTATGACTTCTAGCGGGAATAGCGCTAGGGTTTGACACCGCTCGGTCAAGCAAAGACCCCTGGCTTGTAACAATAGATATAAAGAAACTCAAAGACTATGATCTAGTTAAGCGAATCCTCTAACACCAAAGGGGAAGAAAATACAAGCAACAAAGCAAGCACGTAAGCACCACAAAAGAGGACAATATTATTTGACTTTGGCAAAAGTCACTAACAACTTATATAACGATAAGGGAGAAAAGGTGGCAGAAATCCAGCCCATCACGACTCAAATGCCTATGATGAGAGAGTACAAACCCAAGTTCTCAGAAACAAAACAGGACAACTCGAATATAAATTTGACTGAACAAATACCAAAGCAGCCTGGTCAAAATTCATTAAACAAAATCTTTTATATGAATTTATTTGTTTTCTATTACAACATAAAACACAGATAAAGGGATGAAGGAAAATAAACATGACACATGATATCAAACTTTTATATCTAGAAAAAAACGAGGGGACATCATCTTGTTCATACCAGCTCTTTATGCTGGGACGGGCCTAGGAGGATGCCTACATACAATATATACGGTCGTGCGGTGGTCAGTGTATCGGTTGAGTTATTACTACGGGTAGGATATACAATGCGATGGTCAGTTGTCAGTCTGTCGGTCGAGTTATTCCTAAGGGAAGCTTATAGCAATACGATTATCAATTGTCAGTCTAACTATCAAGTTAATCTGTTACGTGTGTAGGCTCGCACAGAAGTAACAAGAAAGGAGTGAAGCCAACAAGCTTTGTAAATTTTAACAAATAATTTATTTCCCTAGAAAAACAAGGTAAAAATAAGAAAAAGGAAATACAGTTTATGAATCAAATCCAAAAATTAATCCTAGAATTAAAAAATATAAGTCCTATCAAATGAAAGTCCTAAGTGAATCACAGTTCGAATCCCGATGAAATTCCAAGATGGAAGGCGATGACGTCTTCGATGGTCTGCTTTGTCCTGATGTGTCAACAGTTCTTTGTTGAATCACAAAGAAATAATATTTCAATTTAGAACTTCTGAATAAATTTTGATAAATGCCTTTGTCCAAGAATTCGGATGAGCACTAGTATTTTCCAGGGTATATAAATTACTAATTCCAAAAAAAAAAAAAAAAATAGAAAAATTCAACTCAAAACTGGTCACAACAAAAAAACCTCTGAGCTTCAAAGGTCTAAAACACAACTGGCTATTTCTTCTCAAGAAAACGACTATACAGTCAATTAAGACTAAAACAGATTCCCGGATGGGGTCACGTGAACACCTATCTACAGAGCAACGTAGAAATGTTACATGACAATTATCACGTACTCTAGTATAGCCTAAGCTAAAGTCAATGATTTTTACTCAAGAAAAGAATTTTTTTAAAAGTTGTTTCCACCAAACTTGACACTGGTTCTGAATCTAGGTCAGCAAAAGATACAATGTTTCAAACTACTGGCTGTTTATCAGGTCAAACAGAACTGAATTGAATTTCTAAAAAATATCAAATCCAGTAGACAAAATTATCATTACAATAACATGTAATGGAATAAAATAAAAATATTAAAAAAAATTAAAACTAACAAACAATTTTTCAATTACATATACATAACAATTCCTAACACTAGCATCTCAATGCGATTGTCCCATGCAATTAACATCACTAAACTCTAAGCAAATATGTATTGCTTGCTGTATTTTCAGAAGTACTAATAAATGACCCTAATATACATGTCTGTTTACCTGCGAGCTCGGTCGTAAATCAGGAAGCAGTCGCTGATAGCGTGCATAGTAAATGTTTTCAGTATATTTACAAAATCGAGATAATAATTCAACATGCATATTATAACATGCCACACAATATTTAGTACAAAAAGAAAGAAAAAAAAAAGATTAAAAGAAATTATAAAGAAAATGGACAAGACTACAAACTAATTTAGAACAAAGGTAAAATTTCAAAATTAATTTCAGCTACTAAATTATGAATCTAGAATTTTTTTTTTTTTTTTGTTATCCGCTTTTGACCAGCAAATGTTTTTGATCAATGCAAATCAGTCTCAAATGATCTTTATTACATTTTATACTCAGATATTTAGATAGCTGCTCTATCTGTCTTTGCAGTCGTTCATAGCTTCCATCCTAAATTAGGTAAACATTTTCTAACCTATATTAGGTTACACGAATTATGCAGTAAGCAAATGCTGAGAGAGAGAGAGAGAGAGAGAGAGAGAGAGAGAGAGAGATTGTTTCTTTTTTTTTCTTCTTTTTACAAATATCCAAAACACTAGTTTTCATTGTGTACCATGCAAATATCACATACGTGTATATATCCTAGGTTCACATATTGCTTCTGTGCGTTTTCTGATGATGATTATGATAACGATGCCGATGATGATGAAGGGAATGAAGGAGGTGTTGGAGAAGGAGCAACATCAAAAGGATGAGCAGGAGATACTGGTTTTGCCACCAGTGAATTTCTATATATTATTGGCCCTGTGGTACCCTCTGAAATTAAATTCAGAATAAAAACCGTCTTGAAATCTGTATATTCCTTGCAGTTGCTGATCTACCCATGTTAGGATAACGCCACGATATATTTTCAAAAAGGATGAGATGTGAATGTAGAATTTTATAATTGTTTTCTCATTGACATTGTAAATTTAACCAGTGGCCACGACTTTATTCCTTGTGTGTTTATATTTGTGAATATTCATAATAAATATACATGTTATTAAAGACTTGCTGACTAAGAGGTGGAAGAAAAAAAAAATAAAAAAAAAAAATACCACCCCCACCCCACCCCCCGTGTCAATAAGTCACGATTGGTACATTTTCCGGAGTAAGTTCTAAAAATACATTCGTGAATAACTTAGGTTGGATTGCCTCCGCTGCCTGTATAATAAAATGGCGGGTTCTTTGAACAGGACAATTTAATAAACAAGTCTGCTGAATGTGTTTAAATCGCCATAAACGAAACATTTTACTTAACAGAGATACAACGTATACAATCTTCAAATAGTTGCTGTTTATATATAGATGAAATTTATCAATGTTGATCGTCATATCGCTAAATCCATGTCCTACAAGAAATATATTTTGCTATAAAAGTTTATATAACTTATTAGGGTGTTTTCTACCATTTTTTAAAACGGGTCCCATTGTCCATGGAGTTGGGAAGTTATACACGTTAAAAGGTCAAATTGCGAATTTGGAATTTTGTTATAAACTTAATAAAAAAAAAAAAAACATTTACCGTTTTGATCTTTGCTACTGTAACAGGGTCAGTTCTCAACAAAACTTATATTTTGCGCTTTCTTCGGTTCTACACCTTAGTAAGCAGCTAACATGATTGACTGAAGGCTAGGGGTGTTGATTCAAGTCAGTAACCGTTGGGCTTATGAACGGACGTAGTCGAGCATGCAGATAATCCCTACATATTTCAAATGTTCTTGCTCAGGTGTTATTATATCAGTCTATCAAAATTCCATCTATCTATCTATCACGTTGCAGTCAACTTTGACTATTACATAATGATACAGTAAAGAAAGAAGAATGTGAATCATTGAATGTGTGTTTGTGTATGTATGTGTTTGTTTGATCTGGATTTTTGTCTGCAGTGTGGCAGTTTATTGTGATGTCTAGCACTGGGGCATCATGCTGCATGTAGCATCATGTTCCACCCAGTCACATTATCATGACACCAGGCTGACTAGTCCTAACACTAACCTCTTAATGCTGAGCACCAAGTGAGGCAGCTGCCAGTACCATTTTTATAAGTCTTTGGTATGACTCACCAGGGTTTGAACCTCTGACCTGCATCCGAGGTGAACGCTCTAACCACTTAGGCCACTGGAAGAAAGAAGAATGAACATAGTGATTGGATAGATAAAAATAATAATTAGTAAAGAAAGAATTAAGGAATGTTTTGCCAAGTTACATTTTTGTCCTTTCATCTCAGACCTGTCTGGTTACCGTGGCGGCAGAGAAGTACTTCAACTGGCATAGCTTTGGAAATCATTAGGTCCTACTTGTATGTGGCTTACAGACTAGAAGGTGAGCTAAGATAGCCCCTGCTTGAAGGATTCTGAGCTTGAAACTTATACAATGGTGTATGGTAAAGAGTTCCAAGTGCCAATGGCATGGGAAAGAAACTGAACTTATAGATGTTTGTAGAGGTGGATATGTACTGATATTTCCTGTTGTTGCATACTGTAGTTCTCCTTGAAGCAAGAGTCAGATATTGGTCAGCAGGAATGTCTACAAGGTTGCTGGTGATCTTATATAGCATGGCAAGTGGTCCAACAATGGGATGCTGCTGCTGGTATCGCTATACCAATTCATGGTACCCCGGTATATCTCCAGCTTGTGTATCTGATCCTTGGTAGTGGGGTTCCAGAAATTGAGTAGTAAATGTGACATCACAAAAACAACACCAGTGCCATCTACCAGAGAAAATGTAAACTACGTAGCATCACAGTATCACCACAGTAGGAACAGAACATTGAGAAATAAATTCATGAGATGAGATGTCCACAACTTTATTGCTTGGATTTTAGGTCTTTTTCCCCATACAAAATGTTTCTTTTAGGATAGGTTTCAGAGGACTAAAGCCACATCGATCAAGATATTTTTTTTACAAGAATTAAATAATTCAGAACACATTGATGTACTGTTTTCTGTTTTTCTATATAAAGTGATTTCAAATCAGTTTTATGTTTGAAAAGTTTTTTATGGGGTTGGGTGTTCAGAGCTTTGTGTTGTCATTTCTGAGGGGGTCTGAGGTTTTGTGATGAAAATGGGGAAAGGGGGAGAAAAGTGTGCAAATTTGTATAACTTTATATATGGTTGCCCTTAAGGTCTAAAATTTGAGTGACAAGCACAAAGAAAAATATGGATAGCTTATTTCCTTAAACTAAAGTTGCTACTTGCAGAGGTGTAATTCCAAATAAAAGCATTGTCCAAGGGTATTTGCATGGCTGCTGTGCAAGATAACTAGGAAAGACTATCCACACGGCCACTGTCTACCTCATCTGGAAAAACTGTCCACACGGCCACTGTGTACCTCATCTGGAAAAACTGTTCATCTGGAAAAACTGTCCACACGGCCACTGTGTACCTCATCTGGAAAAACTGTTCACATAGCTGCTGTATCTATAATTTATGTACGATTTAAGTTAAGCTACATGTATTTGTGTGGCTATGGCCTATCTAATCCGCAAAATATACTCATTTTTGCAGCTGATTACCTTTACTATCGTATTTGCAAGTCACTGTTGTTAACACTTGTTCAGTGCTATTCTCCTTCATCTTAGGTAGAAATAGAAATTTTCAAATAAAGATAGAGTTAATGTCATGGGTGGAAAATTCCAATATCATCACACAATCAAAAAACTTAGTTTTTAAAAAAATTCTTTTATTTTATGCTTGGATGAAAGCTAAAGTGTATTAAGAGTTTGAAAGGGGCAGATTTCTTAGATAATGTCAGCCATTTACCATTTATGTTCTACAGTGTTTTGTGTACGTTCACAAAGTAGATTGGTATAACATTTCTTTCCTAATGGAAGAGAGCAACTAATACACTAAAAATAAAAATCACAGAGTAGGATTCGTACCTGGATCTTTTTGCATGACAAGTCAACATAGTTTTACTTTACTACTGTGATTAATACATTAAATAGTTAAATTTCTTTGCTAATACTATGGCTGTCTATTCTAAACAAAATTCTGGACTGATAAAGTATATTTTAATTATCTCCAAGCCACTAATCCATGGGTTAGCCTAGGATTTTGTTTGCAAACCATATCTATTCATGCAAAACTTTTGGCATAGTCATTATGCATTTATTACCTAATTACGTCTCATGCTTCCCTGTATAAGGATTAAGATTTTTTGGTACAATAGAAAATAAAATTAAAATAAAGCAGTAAAATGTTGTGTTTTTCATTTTTATTGTTTTCACTTTAATCCCACTCATGATATAAATTTGAGAATGTTCTAAAGATGTCTGCTGTGCAAGAATAGTGCAAGAGTACATTTGTTTGTCCTAAATATACATGTGCTTTCCATACTTTCTGTTTATATCAACTGTCTATGACACATTTCCAAACAGACAGGTTTCTTCAGCCTCACACATTCGTTATATGGATAATATATTTATTCAGCGGGCCAGTCTATGGTTTTAAAATCATGGTGCCAAATGTTAAGCAAAATAGGTTTTTGTCGATGTGACCCATGGATGATATAAGACTTAAAAATGTTAGAGCAGAGTGATCTTTTTAGACCTTGAAGCATATATTTGAAAAAGGACAAATCAACAGCATTTGCAAATTTGCAAAGAAGAATATGAAATTAATGTAATGCAACACTGAGATTAAGCATGTCATTATGCTGAATGAGAATAGATTATACTTAGTTACTCAGATTATGCCTTTTTGTCACTTATTTTACCAATAATTACGATTATGCCTCTCTTAGGGTTGGCATGTATTCATCTCGTAACTGTTATTATCCAAACTGATATGGAGACCACTCTGGTAGCCTAACGGTTAGAGTGTCTGCCTCGGATGAGTAAGTTCGTGTTTTCAAACCCCAGCCAAGTCATACCAAAGACTTATACAAATGGTGCTAAGAGCTCTCTTGCTAGGTGCTCAGCATTAAGAGGTTAGTGTTAGGATTGGTCAGCCCAGTGTCGAAATAATGTGACTGGGTGGGACATAATGCTACACGTTTGTGGCATGATGCCCCAGTATTAGACATCACTGTAAACTGCCACAGTGTTAAACATCATAGTGATATGGCTGCAAAATTTTACAATCTACATTAAAAATCAAAATCACAAACACCCAAACTGATATAGACACTGACCACAGTACAAAAAGTATTAGCAAATGGCAGGAGTATGAAATTTAGTACATGGCTGCTGTATGAAATATACGCTGTGGAAAATTTCCATTTTATGGTGTTTGTAGTCTGATAAATAGGCCACCAAACCTACATTGGTATTAATGGATGTGTTTTATGCTTAGTTGAATTTACTTAATTTGGAATATTTTGGACTTGTCCGTAATGCTTTGATTGGATGCTTTGTGGATGGTCTTTTCTACTGTGGGCACATGGCAACAGTGTGGATAGTCTTTCCCAAAGTTGGTGCACAGTGGCTGTGTGATTATACACTTCCCCCAAAATTAGATTTCTTTAAAAAGCATATGCTATGCTTAGTTAATTAAACAGTTATAATGAAGGGCTTAGCATGATGGATGGGTACAAAACTTCAGGGAAATCGGGAAACTCTTAATTTAATCTGATAAATCCTGGAATAAATGAGACCATGGTTGAGTTGTTATTATCATCGACACCACTCTGACAATTATATCATCTTGTTTGAAATAGCCTTTAGACAAACAAGTCTGATAAAACACCACACAGTTGCGACAGTCCTTGACAGCAGTAAATGGCAAAATAATGTTTGATCAGTCAAAAAGTATTGATGTATATACATGAAATACACGTGCCAAGACCAGACTGTATGACATGTTTATAGAGTGGAAAAGTATGCAGGCTGGTAAAAATTGTCCAACATATACAATGCCTAAGTAAACTCAATTGCTGCAGAAAAAAGGGGGTGTTGATTTTGAAATTCAATATGAAGAAGTTCTTAATGAGTTGGATAGTATATTACAGAAATACTAAAATGAATTTCACATTAAATCTCCAACCACCATCACATTGCACTTGTTACAGTAATAATCGGGGCAAAGTGTGTCAGATTTGATGGAAAAGATGGAGCATTTAAAGGAGGGGAAATGGACACCATTTAACATTCAGAATCTCCAGTATACTGACAATGGTTGTATGTGTGGGACAGGGGTGTCTGCAGAATTCTATCAATGCATGATATCTTGGGTCCGGAAATCATAATGAAATGAATCTTAAAATAAAATAATAATTTGACAATTAATGTATTATATTAATGTTCCAAACATTGGAAAAAGCCAAATTCAAACTTTTACACTGGATTAACTCCCTTACTGTATAGTAAGGTCAAAAGTAACAGAATTATAAACACATGGATGTTTTAATATTAGCAATAATCATTTTCATTACCTAATTGCTCTTAGTGATTTTAAATCACTGCCCAGACTTTTTTTTTTGGTGTTGTTTGTTTAAAAACAAAGTTATGATGGCTGCAGTGGAGGTTAGCTTCCATCATACGTATTGGGGTTGATGTCTTACATTGTATGGTTTAAATATGTACAGTGATTTAAGTATTTCTTCATTTTGATGAATTTTGTTGAAGAAGCTTGAACATGAACTTGAAACATTTTGTGAGTCTTGCTGGTGAAATAAAGTTCTTGTTTTAAGTTGATTCTAATAAATAGTCGATGTTCAGTTGATAATTGAACTGGCGTCTGTTTGATTTTAGCAGGATCAGTGAAATTTAGTCAGGATTAGAAAAGAAAAACTTCATTTTGCTGATCCACAGATTAGCGGGAAAAATCCTAATTTCAAGCCCAGAAGTGAACATGAAATCTGAATTTAGAAGTTTATCAAATATTTATGAACAAGTATTCAACAAAATAACTTATAAGGTTTAAAGTTAATTTATCAAACATGTTGGAACAAACGTTAATGCATTGAATTTAGAAATGAATAAATATTCACAATATTTCTATCAGTAAACCATATTACATAGCCTTTCATGAGGGTAAATATGACAGTTTTTACACTAATATCCTGACCACATGATCGTCAATATTAAATTCAAATGTATTCCATCATCACATTTAACTAAATTCCTTTTTACTTAACCTTTTTAAGTATGTGGTAGAATGGTAGTGAAAGTTATTACTACAACAACTGAGCAGAGCAAGGTTTTCTTGATATGACCTTAATTCAAGGGCTAAAAATAATTAAGACCCTGGCTGCACCAGTGCTGTATCTATAGTGTACATACTGATCATAAATAAGATAGTAATTGTGGTTCTAATATTTAATACTAATATAGTTTAACCAAAGTCTGTTATTCCTGATTGTTGAATGCTCTGCACCATTGTTGTTGTCACACAACATCCAGGTGAAAATTGTTAATTCCTCTCAATTTCACAGTTGTGGCCAATTACTTTTAACTGGGTCAATAAAAGAGCACATGGGGTCTATACATTACAGATTTTTTTCCAACATGCATTACTTTCATTGTGACATAATAGTGCAAGATTCAACCTGGTTTATTCTGGTACATACGTCTTGCATTGTCCTTGCCCATACTCTAATGTTGATATTGTTATACTGTATTTGGTTTTCAGAGTATTTATATTATGAGGTTCCAAGAAACATTGATGATCAAAGAACAGAATAAATTGAATAATCATCATTCAAAGTATGGTGCAGTGTCCTGTATCACTAGTACCAGCAATGAAATTTGTCTGGCTCCCATGTCTATGGATCTAGATAATGTTAATGTTTATGTACTTTGCAAAGTTCTTGCGATATTTTTAAACAATTCAAACAAATTGAAATTAAAGAATTATTGATGTTTACATCCTTATTATGTAATTAAATTCAAATAAAGTACTGGGAAATATTTTTAAAGTAAGTTGTTTTATACATTATTCATCAGTTAAATACCAACATGTAGACATGTTTATACACCATCAATGTGTGTGTGTGTGTGTGTGTGTGTGTGTGTGTGTGTGTGTGTGATTTGGATTTTTAACATAGCTTTAACAATTTTTCAGTTATATTGCTACAATGTCTGCAGTGTGATAGTTTATAATGAAGTCTACCACTGGGGCATCATGCCTCAGACATGTAGCATCATCTTCCACCCAGTTACATTATCCTGACACCAGACTGACCAGTCCTAACACTAACCTCTTAATGCTGAGCACCTAGTGAGGCAGCTGTTAGTCCATTTGTATAAGTCTTGGTATGACTTGGCCAGGGTTCAAACCCATGACCTCCTGCATCCAAGGTGGATGCTCTAACCACTTGGCCACCAGAGCAGTACCACCATGAATGCAGTTAAAATTTTCATTGTTCTTTTCAGAGATCAACATGAATTTAAGTGATTCTACAGGTATTGAATCGGACTTCTCAGCCAACAGTTTGAGCATAACAGCAAGTGATGGTGGCCCAGGTTCACAGACAAAGAACTTCATGCATGAAGAATATGCTACTCAGTACTTTGGATTCACACCTCAGTCATTTATTAATGGGAGTATGTAATGAATAGGATGATTCATTTTAATGTTCACTTGTTTGTTTTCTGTATCTGCAGCATGTACCATCTAGGATTGGATCTGTGTACCAATTATGATGTAGAGAAAACACTTCTTTATAATCCTCCATTACCTAATATGGGTCTTGTAATTAACAAATATTGGAGTCACCTCAATTTATCAAATAAAAACAGCATAAAAACACTTTATAAAAGCAAACCAATTTTTGCTTATAGAATATCCAAGAATTTGCAAGATTTTTTTTATTAGAACTAAACTGACAGCAAATTTAAATAGATATTTTTCATCATCTAAATGTAAAAGACATTGGTGCTGTCAGTGTACAAATATACGAGAGTACTTATTTTAATATTTAAAATGATTAAATGGCCCAACTGAGGCAAGTGTTATAACCAGAAAGTTTTGCTATGAAAGAAGGCTGTTTGTTATGATGATGTACCTTGTGGATGCATTTGTTGTTTTGGAATTCAAAAAGAGTATTTAATACATCTGGGAATTCACAAAAGCAAGCTTTGTCATAAATAAAAACAGTTTTACATTGATGTACTCACTTTATCAGATTCTCTGTTGCAGTATACAATGCTATGGTAGAATACATTCATGATGCTATGGAAGCACTGGAGACTTGTATACAACAGGAGGTATGAAGTAGCCACATTAATAGATGTTCTAATGAGAAGACAGGGCAATCAAAACATTTTCTGCACTTTGTCTTTCTTTTTCTTCTAGAAGGCTAAAAAGTTTGGTTTTAAATTAGTTATTTGGAAAATGGAGGAATTGTTTGTTGGCAATTTTTTTAACATTGAACATGAGAGACTTAGATGTATTGGAGGTACAGCAAGTCAGAGGTCAAGGTCAGGGACAAATTTTCAGTCAGTGTTGGACTTGAAATATTTCTAGAAATTACATCTGTCTTTCCACAGTATGGAATAGTAATATGAACATTGAAATACCAGCCAACCATTACAGTTTTGGTGTAATCTTGACACTCTTTTTCACCAACTTACATGTTATGCTTGCCTATATATGGATTACACCTATATGGTATGTTAAAAAGAGTTAAAGCAATAAAAAGTTGTGTTGTTTTTGTTATCATCACTTTAACCTGTGCATGATATAAGTAAATGAATCAGTTTTAAGATCTGCAAAGAAGTTTGACAGTAGTGTTGTTAGTATAAATAAGCTTTGAAATTTAGCAGTTCATTTGAGTATTGTTGGTTGAAGTTTAGAGAAATTCTGTTGATTAGAACATTATTGATGGACTTAGAAGGAGATTACAATACGTTACAAATTTATTACAAGATTGCAATACTGAATAACACCTTGAAATATCACTTTCTTGAAGGATAAATAATTTACAAAGTGTCACCTTGCTAAGTTCACAGAGGAGGAAAAACCAGAAAAGCATTTTGAAACTAAATATGTATGTTATTTTAGAAACAAGGTAATATATTTTTATAGAATTGGATTCATGCTTTTAATGAAAATATGGCACAACTCCTTTAATGTTTAAGATACAACTTTAAAGGTTTGGATTTCGTTTGACTAGTTCATAGATGTGCATAATAGTCCTAGAATTCTGATTGATCTTAAGAGATGTAGTAATGGCTAGAATGGCTGAGGTGTCATTGAGTTGGGTTGCTGGATGGTAGTGGGGATGGCAGGAGGTGCTGAGTTGTTATTGAGGTGGGTTGCTGGATGGTAGGGGCCACCGGGCATATAGGAATAACTTCCAAAATAAGGAATGGGATCATGAATACTTCACATGGTGGGAATTATAAACTTAAATAAATCATTAGAGCATGATACATTCTTACAAGGTTTTGAGGGATTTCATTTCATGGAGCTTATGGAACAGTGTCCAATCCTCAGTTACTAATAACAGTCTGTGGTTCTAATAATAAGGCACTTTATATTTTGAAGGAAAGTTGAGATATATAAGAGGATATAACTCAAATTTTACTCCTTAAAGGAAATGGTTTGTCAGAATGTTAGCTCCCTGGACATTTTAACAGCTGAGTAGCACTCAAAACTGCAGAATTATTTCAATAGAAAAATTTCTTATTATTGATAATCAGATAAACTCTTTCTCAAAGTAAAAGCCAAGACAAGACTTAAAAAACATTTACAATTGAGATTATACATATTGAGAGAAATATTGGTGTCTAGTTATGATCATAAAAATGGAAAATGTTTATCAATATTTTATAAGTTGTGTTCATTTTTTTTTATTCTGTGTAATGTTGTGTTCCAAAAAAATCACCAAGCTATCTGTATTCTGAAAACATTGATTTGTATCATTTTGTTTTTCAGTTCAGTGATGTTATTACTCCAGAACAGACCAATGAAGCAACTAGAAAACTCCAGTCTTACCTTGGCCCCAAAATAGATGCGTGCTTTGATTATTTGGAGGTAAGTGTACAAATATCCAGCCATAGTGGTAGAGATATTGACACAAAAATAAGCTGAAATTCTTTCTTTGATCATTTGGAGGTAAGTGTACAAGTATACAATCATAAGAGGTCCAGATGGTGACACATCAATAAGCTAAGGATGGCATGATCAAGATCTTGAGGATAGAAATTGTTATTTTATTACATTTGAATGGTTCTGATAGGTTAGGAACTGCAGTGGCTCAGTGGTTGTCATGCTGGAACTGCGACCAAAAGGGTGTGGGCTCCAATCCTATCATTGCATCTGCTCAGGTTTGCTACCATGGTGTGTCCATGGGCAAAGCACTTTACCCCATTTGCTCAGCACAAAATCTGCTTGTGTTGCTGTGCTGTAAAAAAAAAATAAAAACAATGCAATCTTACAGGTATATATATATATATATATATCTTTTGTATCTGTACTTTTCCCACGATTTTGTCTGCCGTGTTTATGGAAATTGTTACATATAGTTCCAGAAATGGTCAGAAAGTCTAAATTGGTATAGTTACTACTTCAATTTGAGTCCCTCTGCAAACAACACAGGCACTGAACTGCCATTGCATAATGTGCTGGCAGATCAGGGTCTATATTGTTTATTCTACTGATTACTTCTAACAAATTTCATAGACCCAGATGCTGGTGAATTGTGTGATGTTAGAGCTGGATCTGTGCAGTTTGCAGTGGTCTTCACTTTTAAGCAAGTATATACGGTAATGGAGATTTATTGAAAGCTATTCTAAATAATTTTATGCATAACTTGCAGTCTTATTACCTTTTCAAACTACTAGTAAATGACAGAATCTATTGTTAAATAAATTAAATATTAAACCAGGTGTACTATATAATTGGAGATATGTATCACATTGGAACCATTTCTTAAAGATAATTTTCTGATGTCATAAGATGTTAGGATTGTTTCCCTTTGATTCACTGTCGTTAATGGTATGCATTAGACTTCAGTAAAATAAGTACAACAGAAATTAATTACATGAAAAACTTATGAAAATGTTTTTCAGGGAACACATATACCCCACCACAGTGACCTGTTCAGTTCATGTTTTTATAAAAAAAAAAAAATGTTTTCGAGTTGAGATCAAAGATTATATCTTACGACATCAGGAGCGAGCGGACACAAAGTTAACAGTACAGTTCGAGGCTCATGTCATGTGACATTGATCCATTGTATACCTCCATCTACTGATCTTCATATCATCGATGTGTGCGACCATTTGACTTTGTACTCGAACAAATTTCTTATGTTCTATTTATATTGAATTTGAAACCTTTTGTCACAGATTAATTATAGTTTGATACACACTTATGTAGCGGACCAGCCTATATTAAAAAAACATGGCACCAACTATTACTGAGTGAAATGGGTTTTATCGATGTGACTCATGGATGTTTCTGAATGAAAAATGTTAGAGGAGAAGGATTTTGTTGAATTGAGGAACATGTTGCATCAGGAAAAAGACAAATCAATGGTGCTTTACAAATTTTGAAGAGGAATTCTACAGTAATATACGGCATTCAGAATTTGTGGACTTGACTTTACGACCTTTGAGCGGAAGCTAAATGTGATGTAGACTAATTAAAGTGAATGTTATGTATAAATAATTTATCCTTTTGTTTTGTGACCTAGTGGTTAAAGCATCTGCCTCAGATGTGGGAGTTCGTGGGTTTGAACCCTGGCCGAGTCATACCAAAGACTTTAAAAAATGGTACTAACAGCTGCCTCACTTCGCTCTCAGCATTAAGAGGTTAGTGTTAGGACTGGTCAGCCTGGTGTCAGGATAATGTGACTGGGTGGGACATCATGCTACATGTCTGCGGCATGATGCCCCAGTGCTAGACATCACTATAAACTGTCACACTGCAGCCATCATAGCAATATGACTGAAAAATTTTAAAGCTACGTTAAAAATCTAAATCACACACACACACACAAATCATTTTGTTTTGTGTCTGTATTATCATACTAATGCACATGGATTTAGCTGATTTGTGACAAGAATTTTAAGTAACAGAAGTAAGTAGCAGAAATAAATGTACATTTTTCATATGGTTTTCTGTAATTATGGCATGTAATATACAGATGACTCTTTTGTATGCTCAGATTGCATTTTTTTGCCACTTATATTAGTAATAATTATGCTTATACCCCTCGGGGGTTGGAGTTGGCATGTATGAACTTAAAGCAGTTCAGGTTCACATTTACTATAATTTCCTTTGATCAGGTACCAGGGTAACCAGTCATTAGAATCATTGGGTACCTGGTAAACATTTTTTAAAATTTTGACATCTCCAATAAATGTTTTCCAGTGGAATATGTCTGTCTGTCAGTATTTCACGAACTTTGTAATTGTTTCAGATTTTCCATCTAATACTGTAAAGTTTTCAATAATAACAGTTTTAGATTTGCTATTATGAATCACATGTAGATAGACAATCAGTTTGTTTGTCTATGGTAACATTCACTGTTTCATCTATGATTAAACCTACATAAGGACTTTTTATTATTAGCTTATCAATTTCTTCCATGGTAACTTTGGTGAAGGCGATTTCCATTTCTTTTACTGCATCATGGTGGGAACTGGTCTTTTCATTCTCAGGAGATTGGCATACACTCTTAGTTTCAACAGGTTTGGAAACTTAGTGGCTGCAATATCTTCCTGAGCATACCAAAGTACATCCTTAATTTGTGTTTCTAAAGCAGTTGTTATTTTGTTCTGAATGTTTTCACAATAGCGAGCATTCTTTTTTGCTGTTTAAGGATGCTAACTGTACTTGTATGGCTTGAGCTATTTTGATGGTCAGTCAGCACCAATTGTTGACAGGTTTTAGATCCTTTTGTAAATCCATTTACTTTCTTCCTTTTTCACACACTGTGCAAAATAATCTATATTTTCTTCGGATTATTCTTTTCTGTGGCATGTAATGTCTTCTACTCAGGCTTTATTGTACTCCTTGGTTCTTAATTTCTTTGCAGTAGTTCTTGATTTCTCCATGCATGAATTTGAAATATGTGCCACAGAAGGCTAAAAAAAAAACCTTTGACAAGTAATCCTTTGAAATTAGAACGTTATGTTTGTCTTTGTCTGCAGCACTTGTACAGGAACTGACGTAGATTTATCATTAGTACTTTTTTTTAAAAACAACTTAATGACCACTGTGCCATGATTACAGACTTTTCAATGCAAACAGCATGAAGCAGAAAGTGACCACTTGGATTAATGTCTATGAAACAGAAAGAGGAGTGCTTTAATTTGTATTGTTTCATCTTGAATCAAATATCATACTGTTGCAACCTATCAAAAAGATAAGACAACTCTCCTGGTGATGTGTTGTTGCCAACAGTTGCTGATCAGTCTGCATGGATATGGGACTATATGATAAGAATAAGTCAGCTTCTTACAAATTTTGATGTTGAGACAGTTACCTTTAAAAGTCTTGAAACATGTTTTACAGTTTGCCGGTACATGAATACCGACAGCCTCATCTTTTCTTGTTATGAAGGCTAATTTTATTAGTAAAAACTGGCTAATTTTATTGGGTAAAAACTACTACCAGTGCAGTGGAACCACTGTGCATCTATTTCCATTAGATTGGTTGATTACCTCTTACACCTATTTTTATTTACATTTAAAATCAGTTGCTAATGTTAATGTTTAGCAATGACTTGCTGTCAAAATCTTGACAGAATTGCCTTAGAAAAGGCAATTTATGTATTTCTTACTCATTTATTTCACAAAAATACAATGTGTATACACTTATTTCTTTAATAATAGCCAAATATTGCTGCTGTGCATTAAAAAAAATGGAAAATTTTTAAAAGCTTAATTTATGTTATCACCAGTTTAAAAAAGTATTTCCTATAATAATGATTGATCCTAAAATTTATTGCATTTAGATGAGTTTATCAGAGAGAGCAAGAGTGAAGAGAGAGATAGTACAATAGAGTAAGATATACAGTATGTGAGGTGCTTGTTCAACATATATAACACTGACAGAGGATATATATATATATATATATATATATATATATATATATATATATAAAATGTCAAGATGATGAACAAACAGAAACTGGTTTTATTTTTTATATCAAATGGGTCTCCAGATTCGATGGAATGAGAAACAAAATAGAGTAAAGACAGATTAATATGCATGAATGATCACATGCAAAAGGTTTGTACTAATCAGCTTATGGAAACAGTGGAATGACAGATAAGAATGAAAAGGACAAATGTTAATAATCAGTTGATGTAGCAGTATTGAAACACAAGTGTTTTCATGGTTATTTTTAAGCTAATTTAAATCTTTGTTTAGGTCCAGGTCTCAGTTAATCATGAAAGATCTGGTACACAACACAGCAGGACAGAAAGATATATATATAGTATAGCAAGTAATAAGCTTGAATCATTGATGGAAAATAGAAATAAAACTTACTTATACAAACTAAGAAATGAAGCAAAGCCCTTTGTAGGACTGTGAATGATTTAACATTTAGTGGTGATTTGCAGTGAAGCATGTTACCTTTACACCACTCAGGTTGTATGACAGTATGATATGCAAATTACTATACACAGATAGCATATTGCCTTGTGAGGTTATTTCGGTAGTATTACGTTCAGAAAATTCTGTTATTCTTTTAAAAATGAGAAAATATTATTTTATACAATTTCTATCATCTTTCCTTATCTTTCAGACTCCCATTAGTTAATGATACCACAAACTGCCTTCTCGTGGGTCAGTGGTTCTTTCCGGGTATTTCCCGGTTTCTTCCTCCACCATTAATACTCGCCACCATGTATAGCCCATCGTGTGCTGAAAAATGTCGTTAAGCCCTACAACAACAACAACCACAAACTGCTTTTTTTTATTGTTGTGGGTCAGTTTCATGTGCCTCTTTTATATTGATGGTAGTTTTTGAATTGAGGCATTTGATGAACATATGCCCAATTTTTCCACACTATTTCACTATATTATATTTATTTATGTTCCTGTTAACATATAGTTGGGTATGACTTAAATTTTTGGGATAATCTGAGTGACACAGCCCTTACCCAAAGTTGACTTTGAAACTTTGATGACCTAATCGTAAATAATGTAACAACTGTTGTCTGCATGCCATCCTTAAACATATCTGGGAACATTCTTGTCTATAGGAAATTTTTCATCTATACTTATGGTTAATTAATAAATGATTCTTATTTTTATTTCGAAATCTATTTAATGTGGTCATTGTAACAGACACGACGATTTAGATAGTTAACACTTAATTGTTACAGAGATGCAAGGTATGATTGAGTACTGACATATTTAAATTTTCTCATTTTATATGCAACAACAAAAATTATATTCTAGTGTGAAGTTATTCAGGCATACATTGTTTTTAGTAAAAATATGAAATTGGTTGTCACATGTGGACCACCTGAATTTTTTATAATAACTCCAATTGTAACACAAGAGGGCCATTTTTTTTTAGCCAAATGTGATGTCATGAGGACATCATATCAAATAAATTTCTAAACGTGTCTTGCGATTTGAAGTTTCCAATATTTAATGCTGTTAAATTCTTTGTCATGGTATTCTAAAGGCAGCTACTTTTTTTTTCTTCAAAATTTGAATTGTTTGGGCCTCAAAATGGCCTATAAGTACCTATTCCTTTACAACTTGCTGTGAGGTCTCTGAAGGACACACGGTACTAATGGTATCGAAAAATGGGAACCAGCCTAGAAATGGGTGAACATTTAATAGAGTATATATGGGTTTGGGTGGCCAGGATTGGTTAATAATATAAGTTATGTTTTAGGAAAAAGAATCTTTTGAGACCTTATCCTAGTTGAAAGTGAAAAAAAATAGAGATATTGTTTTATTGATGGAATTTCAGTCCTTTAACATTCTTGAGTTTGGAACACTCATTACTAAAATTAGCACCTGACTCTTTGGTGTGGAATTGAAAGCACATGTTTCAAACATATGCAGGTCCAGAAAATGCTGCGTCTCATATCCTTTCCTCTACACAGAAGCTGACTTCCAGGTTTCATCTATACTGATAAATATAGGTTTGGTCATGAGCACTCAAAAGTTTTAAGTTATTGAATTTTTAATATCATGGTGTTTGCATGGGTTTACTATGGGAACTGAATTAGTACCGTGATTCCTGAAGATGGAGTCAGATAAACAAGTAAAGAATCCACTAGCTGGCAAGGTAGACACCAAGTTAAGTGGAATTAGCACCTGTGGAGTATACAAATTGCCTGAATTACCCCAGCTTATAATACTAAATCACACTTAACAACATTCTCTACCAGCACAAGTGAAGCATGGTCAGTTCAGTCAGTGTGTACTGTACATTTGATTTTCAAAGCCCAGTCTTAAAATAAGTGATAAATGGTTATTTTTTTCATTAGGAACAATATAATTGAGTACTGATGTACAAGAAGAAAAAAGTCTCTTTTGAATGAAAATATAAAAAAGTAGGTAAGAGTTCATCACACTCAAAAGATCCTGACATATGGTGCATAGACAGCGTTTAAGTTATAACATGTAATTCCTACTCGAGTCGGTTTCTAGCTACAAAAGAAAACAGTTGACATGAGAAATTTATAAGCTGCAACACTGCACAACATTTCAAACACTGAGCTTTGTATTATTCATGAACCATACTTCTTTCAGAAATATCTGATGAAGAATATTTTTATCATCCCCGCTGATCTTGTACTGCCAGAGGACAAGCTCCAGGAAGAGAAACACTTCACTTTAGAAGAAGACAGAGCTCTAGATGAAAGGATTGCAGCTGTTGGAACCAAGATTCTTGCAGTAAGTAAGCTCAGTGTATAATATATTTTTATCTTGCACTTATTTCATTAGAAACAACAACAAATTCACATCATTCAAACCTCTACCCTTGTTGAATTTAGGTAACTCCTATGAAAAAGAAGATTAAATGGCCAACTGCTCTTTCATTTGGCTATTAGGCCTTTGTTGGCTTAAAGAGAGATTTCATGTACACTTGGGCTTCTTAATAACCTTGCATTGTGAAGGTCATATTCATATTGTGGTAGCATGTTCAATTTGCACTTTTTGCGGTACATGGTTTTTATATTAATGATCGAGCAAGTGTAAGTGTAGTTAGTGCTGTTTTGAATAGTAGATTTGGTCAAGCATTGGTCACTTTCATTCAAATGACCAGTTAATCTGATAAAAAAATTTGGGTCATAAGTCTCTTTTGCTATATATTCAAATATATGTCTTTGTAGAGTTATAAAGTAAATGCTGTTAGAAAAATAACCCGGGTTTTGGGAAGACATTGGATTTGAGAAAATAAAGTGATGTTAACCTGTTATCAGTTAATTGGCAGAAAAAATAACAATCAGTTTTGAAGTGTTAAAAGAATCCTTCATATGGCTTGCACAAGTGTAGGACAGAAAAATTCCACCCATGTGTCAGAATTTTGTATCAGACACAAGGGTTTGTAAAAAGCCTGATGCAAAATTCCAAATCCAAGTGTGGAATTTTCATTTGAACATCAATGTATAATGAATGTTTAATTTATCTGACAATTTAGGCAAAGTATTGATGGAAATGTCATTGTTTAGTTTTTTGCTCATATATACATATACATGTACATGGAGATGCTGTCAGGCTGGTTTCTTGCAGAAAAATCGATTGTCACACAGCTTCTGAAAACCAGTGGGGGGAAGGTAACACATTATTTGTGGTGCCCGCAATTTGTTGTACTCATTGTTCACGTTTTTTTGTGTGTTTCATTTTTATTAAAGCCGAAACGTGAACATAATGGTTTGTCAAGTTAAGTCTTGGTTTCTATTTTGCTGGTGATCTCAATCAAGCTAAGATAGATTTAGTGTTTTAATACAAGCATCTATATGATTGAGATCTGTTGTGGTTTTTTACAAACATATCGAAGTGTTCCGATTAAATTTTCTTCTGCAGGGGTATAACAAAATGATCCATTGATCAGCCGTAACAGAATTGTATACAGAGTAACAAGCAGTGAGTTTTATGAATGTTGAAATGGATGATAATTGATTTTCTTCATGGTAAGATTGTCCACTATGGCCAATACTATAGAACAAGAGGAAAGCTCTCATGTTCCACCATGAACTGAAGACGTCACACAAACTGATGACACAGAAATACAGTAGTCCCTCTCTTATCTGGCCACCCCTTCTGCACTGGGAATGTGGCCGTATAAGATGGGGCTAGATTTTTTAGAGTGGCCATACCTGTGCTACAAAGGGCTGTATTATACAGAATGACTATACCTGTGCAATACAAGGGGATGTAGTATTTAGATTGATCATACCTGTGCAATATAAGGGGATATATTATACAGATTGACCAATACAAGGGGATGTAGTATTTAGATTGACCATACCTGTGCTATACAAAGGGCTGTTGTATATAGAGTGACCATACTTGTGCTGTTTGAGAGACTAGTAATCAGAGTGAGGAACTACGGTAATGTGCCAATCATTGTCTGAATACACTATATGTTTACACATATACGTCAGAATTTTCTGGACAAGATGTGCTTACAGTATCTTTATTTACTATAAGACTTCTGTGTTGTTGTTTTTTTTGTTGTGATTGGTTAAATTGCCACCTGAAATCAAAGTATTGCCAGTATGGCTAGTCATCTTTAATGTGCATCATATATTACTGATGTCACTGGAATGTATTTTCTGTCTGTCAGACTGTTTATCCAACTGTCCGTCATTTACATACTAAAGTTTAAAGGCTAAAATTAAGGAGTCAAAATTCTGAATAACTTTTTTCCTGAATGTTCATTAATTATTTTCTTTTTTTTATGATTTATATTATTCAAGTACAGTATATATTGATATCTGACCTAATAAAATTAAAAGTCCATCATTTTGCATTTGTTCTGTGTAAAACAATTATTGACTTCAAAGTTTTAGTTGCTACAAAGATTTTTCAACTCTGTGGCCTCACTGAATATAATTTTTCTGGGCTTGATAAGTCCTTTTACCAACTGAAATCAAATGCCACTAATTATATATTAATGTTAGTTGCAATTAAGCAGTTATTACATACCCTCTCATATGACTTCCAGTGCAAGTGCATTGATTAAGTACTGTATGTACTCGCTTATAAGTCAAACTGCAAACAACAAAGACCCTAATCTGCCATAGCATAACATGCCTGCAGATCAGGGCATATGTTGTGGGTTTTTTTCTACTGACTGCTCCTAACAAACTGCACAGACCCAGATCTGCCAGTGCATTATGCGATGGCAGATCTGGGTCTGTGCAGTTTGCAGTTGGACTCATAAGCGAATATACATGGTACTTTTACATGCTGGACATTCTCAGGCACATATTGGTTGCTACACATGTAGGGCTCAGTAAGTATTTTGATATGTAATATGATGTCACATTATGTTTGTCATGACAGAACATTATGTAAACTTAATGCATATTTTAATCTTAAAAATGACTACAAGTTTTATTTTCCAGAATATTTTAATTCTTTTTTATTCTTGGGAAAAGCTATATTGGTACATTTTATTATTTTAGAAATGGAAGTATCTAATGAATGAATTAGTGTTTGCACTGTTGGATATTATGGTTTTGTCTGATGTACAAGCTCATTCCACAGAACTTTGGTTTCATTCACAATATCCATCTGACAGTACCAAAACTATACTCTAATTCTTGATCCTTCTTGTTCATTATCCTAGGTAAAATATGCCAATAGCAAACTTCAGCAGCAGCTAAAGGACATCGCTACAGTCAAAAGTGATATGGAAAAATTCCTAAGTCAGCTTGAATCACTCAGCAGGCTTATAGATGCAGAGGGAGGTAAAGAAAGTCATCAATAGTTGTTTTTGAGGTTGTAAAACTTTAAGCATGGATTTTGTACACAAGGCTTAAAATTGGACCAAAAATAATTCTCCACTGAATAGTAGAGATATGTATTATAATGGGTGTCACAGAAGAATGTATCATGATACAGGGGTTCTGATACAGTTTGTATCACAGTTGAACTTATTATTAACTTGATTTGTCATCTCTAAGCTCATGCTCTCACTATTTGGATTCATGTACAAAATATTTCAGGTAAAATTTAGCCATAGTATAACAAAATTAGCGCATCCTTTCTCATTATTTGGATTAACGTACAAAGTATTTGGGTGTTTAAAATGTGCTATAATATTGCAAAGAAGACTAAATACAAATCCATCAAATAAAACTGTCATTTTTTACTCCTTTTACTATTAATTTGTGTCACCGATTTCCAGCCAATATTTTTGGGGTTATTATGTTTTATTGTGCACTGAATGATACAGGGATGCTGATATGTTATATTAGATCATTGGAAGCAAAATGTTTGGTATTCTGATTGAGTATCAGCACATAATTAGAGTTGAAGCGACAAAATTTCCTGTCAGTGTCAAAATACAGTACATAGACATGTATTGATCACTTTTCACTGCTGCCAATGTAGCTGCCATTATTTACACTCCAGTACACTGCATTATTGAGGTGTTAATGGTAGAGTCAGGCCAAAGGTATGCTGTTCCAAGGGACTTGATCTTTGATTGATCTAATAAGTTCAGTTGAGTCTGACTATTTGGATCACTAAAGGAATATAATCTATCATCAAGCTAGCCAGGTAGATTCTACTTGTGTTTGTGGAGTTGAATGTAATTTACAATTAATGAGTGTGGTAAAGATGGAGCAAAAAGAAGTTTGTTTTAGCGGATAGTTGCAGATGCAGAAATTCCTGTACATTCAGTGCCATTTTGGCAAGATGCAGTGCAAATTGTCTGCAAGGCATTGTGGGTCAAGCTGGTACCCATGTTATACTTTAGCTAACTGACCCCTTGTATCAGTGAAAACACATTTGAAGAATAACCCAATAACTGCAATAACCTGCATACTTGTGTGCTGATTGGCCACTGTCAGTAGAATTACTCCACACAAATATTTGTCAATATAAATTCAAAACCTTATTTATTTATATATTTTAAACCTCAAGAAACCTTTAAAAAAGCTGTTTGTACATGGTCACTGAAATATAAACCTAAACATAATAATGTAACTTATAATCTTGTGTGACTTGGGTAAAATCTTCTAACAAATGAATTTGCAAATCATAAATTCTCATTTAGTGAATGACTCCTATTTAAACTTGGTTCTTTGTGACATACAGCAGTGATGAATGGATCTGTTACACTGCACTGTAGGTAAAGTTTTAACGGTGGAGAAAATTCCAGTCATACTCGGTCATGTTTTGCTGACTAGGTAGCCACAAAGTAATAATGTGTTGCTGTTATTTTGAACATATTTAAGTATCCACAAAGTAATAATTTTTTACAGTTTTTATTTATCTGCAAAGTAATAATGTGGTTCTGTTATTAGGTATCCACAAAGTAATGATGTGTTACTGCTATTAGATATCCAAAAAATAATATGTTACTGTATTTAGGTATCCCCAAAGCAGTAATGGGTTACTGTTATTAGGTATCCATGAAGTAATAATGTCACTGTTGTTAGATATCCACAAAGTAATAAGTTACTGTTATCAGATATCCAAAAGCAATAATGTGTTACCATTATTACTTATCTACAAGTAATAATGTGTTATTGCTATTAGATATCCACAAAGTAAGAATGTGTTAAGGTTATTTATACATATTCCTTTTCTAGGCTATGTGTGGGGTTTTTTACCCCCAAAACACCCATCTATATTGTACAATATTGGTGTCAATGACCTTTTATATGGCACTTCTGATTTTTTAAATTTCATTTTCTTGGCCAAACAAAATAGAAACTGAAATGTCACTTGGTTAATGGCTGTTGCCCTCTCAACTGTATGCATTGGTCACTATACTCCCAACATTGCCTTCACATTGAAAATTTCGTCTAAAATATAACATGCCACAGTTTGTATTACTCTGCTATCAGCATCTCCAGATGGCCTTTTTTGGTCTGGATACAAAAGTAATCCTTCATCACACAGTTGACAACATTGCACACAAACATTGGGCTATACTGAATAGTAAGAAAAATGCAATTGAATGGGAACTGGTTTAAGTAGAAAAGAACATGTCTTGAAAGACCACCCTATCTGTCCAAAAATCATGGTCTCTCAAGACAGGTAGTTTTATGACATAATAAAGGCTGCAAATAATCGAGCTTTGATATTAATGATCAATTATTCTTTTTGATTACTTTTAGAAATTGGAGGTCAAACCTTTTCACATTTTTCATATAAGAACAGACAAGGTCAGTTGGAAAAACAGAATGCTTAGAAAATGCAAATCAAATCAGTTAATGATTTTTGAAGGAAAATAAAAGAAATTGATGGAAATTTGAAGAAAAAATGGATTGTGTTATGGTAAAGTCATGTGCAAAATCAATCAACATGGGAGAAAAATCCTCAGAAATATTATTGCAACTTGGACAATAGGTATTATAACAGCAACATGATATCTGATTTAATAGAACCTGATGACAGCCTGACTCAAAGTCAGATTGATATTTTGGAGGAAACAAAACAGTATTATCAGAAATTATACACTGTAAAACATGTTGATCCAATCACTCCTGAGTCTTTATAAAATTAGGCAGATACTTCCAACTTGGATAGTACACAAAGAGAATCAATACATGGGCATATTTCTCCATCAAATACATTACCAGGTCACATTACATTTTGGATAACTTTCTACTGCCTCCGAATCTAGCCCTCCTGGAAAGACGAAAAAACCCTTTCTATCTATATATTATATAGACAAAGGAAGCAACTCTTACAGGTTAACTCCCTTCTCTACCTTCAAGATGGCCACCATTATACCCATATGTGCCAGTTTTTACGTTTGCTCCATATGCTAAGATGTCCTCCAGAAGGTGCACTTGTTGCCATAGAATTCACAGTAGCAGCTCTCAGCAACAATAGTTCATATGGACCTATAGAGAGGAACAGTTTCTACTTTCCCATGTCTTCTGTCAGTCATCAGTGATACAATCACCCCTGCCCTTGGGCAACACACCTGAGGCTCCAGATTACTCCCTTTTTTGTCAGACTTGGACCAGCCATTCTCGCAAAACAATGGGCGATCCAATCTGGGTCAGAGGGTCTCTCGGAAAAAGGAGTAAATCTGTAAGAGTTGCTTCCCTTTGTTGACATAGTGAGAGTGTGTGTATATATATATATATATATATATATATATATATATATATATATATATAAACAGAAAGTCGACCTCTTTTGTCGAGGGCTGGATTCAGAGGTATAAGCAAGTTTTCCCTAATGTAATCAGATCAAGTATGTATTATCAGAGAAACATGATTTACTAAAAAGAAATTGCTTTAAAAGCAACCCAGACATTCAGAATGTGGCAAATAATAAAAGCCCATGATCTGATGGTTTTACTGTTAAATTTTGTAATTCTTTTGAAAGCCTACTGGTCACTTTTTGCGAAAGTTATAAATCTTTCTTCCTCTTTGGCGAATTATCATCCACTCCTAAAAGAGGTTACTACTTGTATACCTAAATTGGATAAATCAAAACAGTATTAAAGAAAAATGTCAACCAATCCCCCTGATAAGTTCCAGTGAATTTTTTTGTCTTAAAGCAGAATTTTGCTTTTCTCCTGGCTTGAGTTTGATTTTCCTTGATATGGTCAATTTTTTTTTATTATCTCTAATTGAGTTTTTAAATAACAGTCTGTCCAGCCCCTCTCTGCAATCATTTCACCATAAAACATGATGATCATAATAGTTCTCATTCCATAGGTAATCTAACAGAAGATCATTGTAATATAGCTGCCAAGTGTCCCGTTTTCCCATATTTTGGACCTGAACACTGGTGAATGTTTTTGTTGCTAAAAATACGTTTTTTAATTTTAAAAATATTAAAAAATTTCCTTGCTATTTTCTGTTTAGAACAGGCACTCAGTTCCATTCTGATAGAAGTGTATCACTTTTATATAGGAATAGAGTTCTAAAATATGATTGGTTCATTCAAAATCAAGACTACCATGCTTGTTTTTATCTGCCATATTAGATTGCGCAAACAGTTGCCGCTATCACTGTATCTCATCTTCGTAATATTCATCTGCTCATTATGTTGAAAAGGAAAGCAGAATATTCAGAATTTTCTCCAGGAAAGACAAGAAAACAGAACTGTAAGGACAATTGTGCCATCTTGTTTAGATTTGTGAAACCATCTAGTAAAGGAAAAAACTTTACATTTTGCAAATTGTGTAATGTGATTTCGCTATTAGTCATGTAAGTGCCCATGAAATACAAGAGCACGAAAATGCTGATAAACATTAGCTTGCTGTTTCATCATAAACAACTTAGCCTGAACTTACGACATACACAAAAACCAGAGAGAACCTTGATGTAATTTGATTAAAATTCAGTTTATTAAATTTCTTTTAGAAATAAACCTTCTTCTTTCAGTTACTAGTGTTACTGGCGATTTATCTCACATGTGTTAAAGACATTAAAATTGCAAAGGATTACACATGTGCTAGAACGAAAACAGTTCAGTAAGAAAATCAAACAGAATTCAGATCATCAATGAAAGATGGTACATCGGAATCAATAATGATTGAAAATAAACAAGGTGTGGAAAATGTTTATATAAACAGCCTGTGTCTGAGTGTGTGTTACACTCTTGCACCTGTTCCATTTGGGTGCCCGTTGAGAAGATGCAATTGTGCAACATATGCATCTTTGACATTAAATAATTAAGTAAAGTACTGTCCTACTCTTCTGTTGGTTGTAGATGTTGTAAATAGTTACATATGCATTAAAATTTTAAAAATCAGTATTTATTCCTGAAAATTAGAATTTTTGTCATACACAGTCATTGTTTTTGTACTCAGGGGTTGGCAGCTATGTGGTAAAGAGCATTCTGATTGATTTCCAAACCTATTCCCTTCCAGAATTTCAAGCGGGACAGCATGTAGATCAATGGTGGTGAAGTGGTGATATTGTTGCCAGATACCATTTTCTATCAAAGATGGTCATGTCTTTACTGGATTTTATACATGGCCCACAAGTAGAATCATCCTTTAATGTAATGCAGACATGATTTTTCTCCATTTTAAAACAAAATTCCACTTTTCTCCTGACGAGAAAAATCAAATTCTCGATGGGTCTTTTTTTAAAAAAATCATCTTTGATTCGTTTTTTTTTAAAATGGTCTGTCCAGTCCCATTCCACAACAATCCTTGTAAAGTATTCATTCTGTATATTATTATTGTAAAGTGTATTCTGATTGGTCAAAAACTTCTACTTATCCACTGAATCTTCATGGAAATCGAAAGAAAAGAAGCATACTTGCAAAACAGGGTGTCTCGAGTTTTTGAGAGAGAACATGATGCCAAAATGTTTGGATGAAAGTTTGAAAAAAGTGTGGAAATGCGAATGGCTCAAGCAGAAATTCAGTGGAAATGTAGTTAGTCAGTTCATAAGAAAACTGAATGCCAGTGGACTGGAATTTTGTGATCTTTGCAAGAAAGATTTGAATTATGCTAATCACGGTTGCTAGAATTTGGAGCAGCGGCTAGCTACGATGTTGTAACCTCAGAGTGGTAGTAGTAGGAGTACTAATATTAGTACTAAAGCAGCAGTCAGCATATTCCAAAGAAGCTGCATACAGAGAAATTGAATATCAGAAGCATAAATTACAGCCAATACAAGAAAAAAATCCTTATTGACTTCTGGATTTGTTTTGTTTGACTCTCTCTCTGCATGCATTGTTTGGTTCTTGGTTGAGTATGCCTGATGGCTGAGCAAACATTTGATGGCCATTGTTTATTTACCCTGGACTGAGCAACATATGTTCACAGGATGACTTAAAGATGGAGACATGAAAAAGGGCTTTCTTGTTAAAGGTTCAGTAATAATTCGATTAACAAAGACAGGTTTTACTGTAGATAATAAAGTATGCTTTTTATTAGGATGTCAGTCAGTTTCAGGACAACAAAGGGTCCTGTTAGAATGGCCTTTTCTTAACTTTTATCACTAATTTTCCATAATGTTTTTCTTTCCAGTATCTGATGTTAAAGATGCCCTCATCCATACTGTAGAAAAAGTCAAGAGACTCACAGAAATTGTCAAAGAAATGAAATCTAGTTGAGCATTTTTTCAGTCGGAGATTCTTAGACACATAAAATAATTGATGAAATTCATAGGAATTTTCATATCGTGTGTATGATGATGCATATAATATTACCATGTCCTTGTGTGTTCATCTCACATTTTTTAAGTTAACACATCAGATAAAAATTGGATGACTGTAGGGATTGACATCGGAATAGTGCACAACTAACTCAGGCTATGGCTGATAAAATAAGAGGCTTTTTACGACAGTCATATTTTCCTGATGGCATTTTACCCTCTTTTAGTAACACTCAGCACTGATGTGAAATTAAAAGCCCTGCACCATTACTTTACAATCATAGTGATGTGTCAGAGCAGTGTTTTACAGAAGCGCCATTAAAATAAATATTGAGAAAATTTCATGAAAGTTTAGTAATAATCAGCAATAAATGCTCTGCAATATGTTTAATGATGGGTATCCTTATATACTCTCCCTTTTGGGAAATATACATCTTTGTATGTACTTCTGTCTTGCTGGTCAAGGAGAACAATAAGTTTAGAAACACCTGTCCAATGTTTCATGTCAAGCTTGCCTGGAGTTGCTCAATGTAGTGGTCACTTTGGTGTCTGTTCTCCTTGTCTGTCCACATGTACAGCTGTCCATACTATACAGTAAGAACAATTGTTTCATATATAGATTAAGCTCAGTATTTCAGTTTACTTTTTGCTAAATAAAAGATAGGCTCAAATGAATAATTTCTTGTATATTGGATATATATATATATATATATATATATATATATATATATATATATATATATATTCTATTTACTTTCATCAGATTTCTCTACTCAGTATGGAAATAAATGTATGTAAACATTCTATTTATTTTTGTCAGATATTTGTACTCAGTTTGTATCTAGGAAATGTATGTGCGTTTACCTTCATCAGATTTGTTTACTCATTAATTTCTAGGAAATATATGTATGCTCCATTCTGTTTACCTTCCTCAGAAGTTTTTACTCAATATGAATCTAGGAAACAATTTAGGTATTTGCAAGTCGGTTTCATCATAACTTCATGCAAGCAAGACACAGAGACCCTCCAAACTGATTCTTATATACTATCAAGTTAAAAACCAGTCTGACAGGAATGTAAGATATCTACTTTTCATGACTTGTGTATCCACCCATAGGACTGATTGTTTATTACAGTCAAAATGCATGATGACTACCACCAATATCTCTGAATCTTTGCATGATGATGCACCGTGTGTGTGTTGTCATTTTATGTGCTTGTCAATCTGTGTATCTATTTACATTGTATAAATTAAAACTTGCATGGTTTTGGAAGTGTTTGTACATAAATCAGTTTTATATTCCAAATCTGTGAGTTATATTAAATTTTAAATGGTGCATGAGCTATCATACTGTTATGGCTTCATTGGTGGACCATTGTCTCTGTACTTTCTAGATCAGTGCTGAATTTTCATTTATTATTAGTCTTAAGTAAAAAAAAAAGTAAAATAACAAGAAAAACTATCCATATTCACTGCTTAATCTACAATTTATAAATGAATGAAATATGTCACATAATTTAACATAAATCCTTTCTGCTTTCCCTGCTTCCTTTGCCATAGGTAGAGGAACAAATATATGGAAATCTGTTGAATGAGAGAGAATAAAGAATTTGAGCTGGATGAAGACCTTGAACTTAACCTACAGTGATCTGAGTCAATTTATTGGTACGTGTATATTTTCCATGGAATGTTTCAACTGTGTTACATTATACCAGTGATACAAAGTTACAAAAGCCTGGCTAGAAATGATGAAGAGGGCCATACTGTAAATTCCCATGTTAGGTGGAACATTGAGCTTTTATCACCAATAACAAAGTTAGATAACAGTATCATATGACTTTTCTTGGAGTTGACACTGTACCATTTGTTTTAATTGCAAATAAAGCAATTAATTGTATGAAAATTTGTGTTCTTTAGGTAACCTTAAAATCTTGCCTATGCAGTGTGATCCTGCTGTAGCATGCTGTGTTATAACACAAATTTGGATATAACATGATTGTGGGATGGTTTCCTAAATGTGATATACATATATTTTTCTTGTACAAGAAAACAATTTTGTCTTTTTTTAAAATATGAAAAATAACATGCAAAAAATTTATTATCATTTTGGGGAAGAGATCATGTGTGAATTCTAATATAAGACGATCATGGCATGGCTCCTGAAATTTCATATGTATTTTTCTCGTAAACAAAAAAATTTCTTCTTAGGACTAGTTACAATCTACAGACCTTTGAAGGCAGGAACAGTAACTGCTACAATCGACAAAATGATGACTAAATCCTTTTTTTTTTTATGTACCCAGAAAAATATTTTTGCTGAAACTTCCAAGAAAACTGATTACCTTTGAAGCACTGATCCTTCTGTATAAATACTAAGCAATCGAAGAAAAAAAATCAGTCTCAGTCAGTGTTCTACAGTTATTTGATGTTGCCGCCACAATAAGAAACAAGCATTTGTTTGGTCCTCCAAAGCTGTATTTTAGCGGTAAGTTCAATAACACATGCATCCTTCATCAAAGAAAGTCAACTACTATAGTCAACTACAATCTTCAATGAAAACTAAGAACCTTTCCTCAAAGGAAGTCGACACCAAACTCAAATAAAAGCAATGGAATCTGATGGATTGTTAAATTTTCCAAAGTGACTGGAACATGTTTATTGTGCCATGAAAGTTTCCTTTTTGCTTAAAAAAAGTTTATGCATTTGATTGGTACCAATGGGGGCATAAACACAAATTAAATTACCAGTCTTTTAAAACTTGATATTTGACTGTCAAGTTAATTGAAGATGGGGTATCAGGCAAAGATGTTTGTTAAACTTTTTAATTTGCTCACGTTTTCATTTCCCTATGAATAGCCTCATCCCCTTGGTAGCCTCAACAAGATGGTAGCTATCTCCAGCTGACCAAAATCTAGACCAATTTAAGTACATGTACCTGTAGCATGTAAACAACAATAGCCATGTGATACTGGCAATAATATCATAGTCAAATGCTTAGTGATAACTGGATATAGATCAAGCAAGTACAATCATTTTTTATATATTGTGTTATTTGTGTTTTCTAACATGATGTGACTGACACATAAATTTTATAATATGTGATTGATACTCAGATTCATGGATTTTTCACATGTGCAGTACTTGATGGATTATGGATTGTACTAAATATATTTAAGCTGTCAATATAAACGTGTCTTTCAGACTAGTTTGTCTTCATTTAATCAAAAGTACATATTTTTGTGTCCGCTTTTATTATCCCTCCCTTCTTTGCGGCCATTTTTTTGGTGCATGCATGATTTAGTTCAGCTAACTGATTTGGTTGGTTATAACACAGTTTGGTCTATAATATGTTTGGTTTCTTTGGAACCCCATCCACTGAGTTATAGTGGGGTCACACTGTATTATGTGTGTATTGAAATATTCATTTATCATAGAGTTATTTTCAGATAGTTTCAAATTGTATTTTCACCTTGTAACCTGTTATCCATTATGCAGTACTAGAACCAGTGACATAGGAAGGAATTCAGTCCTCCCCCTCCACACACTCACATAGTTGCCATGTCATTGGCTAGAATATTGAAACCCTGTTCGATTTACTTGTCTCTTTAATGATTACTTCAGTATATTACATATTATTATTTCTAAACATTCATACATTCATATCAGCTACCATATTTACCGTATGTATTGGGACATGATAAAAGAAAATCTGTCCCAGAACTTATTGTGAAATTTTTTTTCACCAAAATCAAATGTCCCAAGTCTCAAGAAACAAAACAAATTTGTGTTGAATTTGTGCCTCCCCCCCAACTGCATGTTGCAGTAAAGTGGATAAGCAGAACACTTATTTAATAATAAAATGAAAGAAACTAACCTTGTATTGGTATTTGTAATTTTATTCCTATTTTCTTTCATCGTGAGCATTAAAGAAAATATATCCATGAGCTTATGCATCCATACCGTAGTGTGCATCATGTATCTCAGATAACGCATTGTTCGCTGATGTCATATAGAGAAACGAATCATGTTTGGTTGTACTCAAAGGTTTGGATATTGTATCAAACTGAAAACTGGGTCCAACAAAATCACAAATGAGTGTGAGAGAGGGAAATATCAAGAGATTGCTTGACGGCACCTGCCATTCACACATGACGTCGCGTAAGGTGCAAAATAACCAAGATTGTGCTATATCCAGGTTAACCATATGATGGTATCTTGCAAATAAAAATCATTATTTGAAACACATTCACTGTGAACGCAAATCTTTTTGCATGGATTACAAAAAGTATTATAGCAAGTTATAGCTGTGCATACTATTTACCTTGCAAACATCAATGTCAATTTGTATCAGTTAAGATTACAGATCGCAGGCAAATAGAAGCCGAGGTTATGAATAAACTCATTGTTTAAACTTACTGACAGGATATTAAATGCCAAGATTATTTTATTACAAAGCAAACAGACCTTGGAAGGCGACTTTGAATTCTTTTAAGTGTGCAGATTTTTTTAATATACAAAGTCAGCCGACATAGGGAAGTCAAGTTTGGTTCGTTTTTACCAATATTCACTGAAATTTTGAAAATAAATTGAAACAATGGAACAATTTTTAAAGCGACACAAAATTCAATGTATGGACATCGATGACCCCCAGAAGATTTGGAGGAGAAAATAAATCATTTGATGAATTCGTGGAGGCCAGAAGAGAAGATGATTTCAATGACAATATGATCATTAATATGGATGAAACTCCAGTGTACTTTGATCTTATTCCTGAATGAACTATCAATAAGAAAGGGGTTAAAATTGGGGGAATTCACACAACTGGTGCAGAAAAAAAAATCTTACTTTAGTCCTTGTAGTTTCCACTTCAGGAGATGTGCTTTCAGACAATGGACAGAGGATTCCAATAATTAACTTATGCTACTGTTCGGTAATTATATATTCCAAGTTTTTTAAATATTCAAACTCTTAAATACTTTTGAAGATTTTCATTCTAGTTTATTTTTCAGGTGATTTATTGATGTAAATTTTTCCTAAGTACTGACTTGTTTCCATGCAAATTTTAAGCATGCAGCAGTGACAAAAAAAAGCACCTGCCTATGGGTTTTATCAATTGTTATGGACAAAATGTTGCCAGTAATTAGTATCCAGATGAATTTACAGTTTAATCAGCATATCAACCACCTATATGTGGCTATTTCTACAAAAAATCCTTAGTAAACTCTTTAAGTGCATTCCTTTAGGTTGTCAACAAATTTTCTTTAATAGCGACATTTTTCTGCTTTTTGGTTATTGCTCCATCATCTGTGAGACAACAGTAAGGTTTGTACTGAAAAACTTAAGAAGTTTGTCCAAAGAGATGCTAGAATTATACCAAAATACTGAATTAAAATTCCCTCAGCACCTCTTGTCTAAAACATTAAGATGACTCGATGTACATCAAAAAATTCAGTACAACGCTGGTGTGACTGTATATAGAATTGTTAATCAAACTCCAGAGTATCTGACTTCTATTCAAAAACCTATCTTCAACATATTATATTTAACTGATTGCCTGTGTCAGAAAAGGAGTAATTAATACCTTGATCTTTAACAGCTTCTCATGCTCAGCATCTGCTCTCGGGCTCTGTGAACTCTTTAACGTTAGAAGTTTCAAATTGTAAGTTCCATTTTTTAGATTAAAAACTGCTTTTAGGCATTATATATTAAAACAAAACTTTATTATTATTATTATTATTATTATTATTATTAATTGTTTTATTACAGTGCATAAAATATGATGGTGAGGGACATTGCCATTAATGGAGTAATATTTTTTTTGTGTGTTGGTGTTATTGTGTGTGTGTGTGCGTGTAAGAACATGTTGTTTTCATGACTGAATAAAATATTGTGTTCATTTGTTTCAATTTTACCAATCTACTAGAATTAATTAAGATGACAATTTTATCTCATTTGTATTTACTGTAAATATGTCGAGGCTTATAAATAAGAATGGCTAAAATGCTGTATATTTAACTGCATCAAATGTGGAATAATAAATATATCTTGTTTACAATTTTGTGCTTTGTATTCAAGTCATTTTTTTATATTTGATGTATTGACTGCTCCAGTGGCCTAGTGGTTAGAGTGTCCGCCTTGTATGCGGGAGGTTGAGGATTCGAACCCAGGCCGAGTCATGCCAAAGACTTCTAAAAATGGTACTAACAGTTACCTTGCTTGGCACTCAGCATTAAGAGGTTAGTGTTAGAACTGGTCTGCCTGGTGTCAGGATAATGTGACTGGGTGGGACATGATGCTACATGTTTGTGACATTATGCCTCAGTGCTAGACATTACTGTAAACTGCCACACTGCAGACATCATAGCAATATGACTGAAAATTTTTTAATGCTATGTTAAAAATCCAAATCATGCACACACACACACACACATATTTGTTCTATTGATATATTATCTGTAGTGGGTCTCTTTAAAAGGAGATGGCTCCGGTGGCCTAGTGGTTAGAGCGTCTGCCTTGGATGCAGGAGGTCGAGGGTTCGATCCCTGGCTGAGTCATACCAAAGACTTTAAAAAATGGTATTAACAGCTGCCTCGCTTGGCACTCAGCATTAAGAGGTTAGTGTTAGGACTGGTCGGCCTGGTGTCAGGATAATGTGACGGGGTGGGACATCATGCTACATGTCTGCAGCATGATGCCCCAGTGCTAGACATCACTATAAACTGCCACACTGCAGACATTGTAGCGATATAACTGAAAAATTGTTAAAGCTATGTTAAAAATCCAAATCACACACACACACACACACACTCTTTAAAAGGAAATAAAGATTGTTAGTCATTTACTGAGGCATGCATATGTCTGTATACATTTATGCCTGTATACTCATGCATACATAATCGTTTTATGCATGCCAACACATATATACCAACATACCTGCATACATACATACATACATACATACATACATGGCATGTAGACTTGGGCATTCATCATTCATAGCGTATACATACATGCATACATACATGACATGACATGACATTGTACATACATGTAAGCTAATTCTATCATCCACTTACTGCCCACTGCCTCACTTCCTGTCTCCCAAACCTTCAGTTTACCAACTTCAACTTGTTAGTGTCCATGAATGTTTTGCCAGCCATAAAACTGTTTTGATAAAGATTACAGTCATAGTGCTATTTTGATAAAGATTACAGTCATAGTGCTATTTTGATAAAGATTACAGTCATAGTGCTATTTTGATAAAGATTACAGTCATAGTGCTATTTTGATAAAGATTACAGTCATAGTGCTATTTTGATAAAGATTACAGTCATAGTGCTATTTTGATAGAGGTTACAGCTGTAGAGCTATTTCAATAAAGATTACACTGGTCTACAATATTTTAGAAGTCATCTGCTTCAGAGATGAAATGTGCTATTTATTATGGATTTTGATGTGCTGAATTCAAATATGACAATTAAAACAACTGATTCGCTACTGTTTCCAAGATATTTAAGTTTTTACATTTTATGTTTATGTATATTGTGTAGATAGTAGAGTTTTAATCATAAATTGTAAACCTAGGTCTTTTCACGTGTTTATGGTTGCTTTATATGATAATATTTCACCTGTCCTGTGTATGTAACAATTTAAAATGCAGCAGAAGGGTTATATAAATAAAATTTATTATGAAACAAAAGGCAAAAAACTATCATGTATATATAAGTACATAGTTTAATCCTTATTCAGTGTCTACTGGGCGCTTCTTGGCTTGTCTTTTGTATTCATTAAATAGAGCATCTCTTGTCACTGTCCAGCAATAGTCTGCAAGCATTGATGGGCTCCATTTGCCCTGATAGCATTTCTCCATTGATATCCTGGTGAAATTGCTTGCCATGCTCGTTGCTTACTGCTCCACAGTTCGGTGGAAAAATTCTAGATGAGAGTGCAAAAAATGTATCTTTAGCGACGTGTTGCAACCAAAGCTTTTGTATGCTTGAGGAGGTTTTCCACCAACTACCTGTAGTTGTCTGTCTTGTTGTTTCCAAGAAAATTTGTTACCACTAACTGGAAGGCTTTCCATGTCATCTTGTCCTTGCCATGCAGTGCATGGTCAAATGCATCATCTAGAAGAAATTCACGAATCTGAGGACCAACAAAGACACCTTCCTTTATCTTAACTTCACTTAACCTTGGAAACTTTCCATGGAGGTACCTGAAAGCTACTTGTGTTTTGTCCATTGCCTTGACCAAGTTCTTCATCAGACCCAGCTTGATGTGCAAGGGTGGTAACAAAATCTTCCTTGATTCAACAAGTGATGGATGCTGAACACTTTTTCTCCCAGGCTCCAATGACTGTCAGTGTGCTCAGTCTCTATTGATGTAGTGGGAATCTCTTGCTTGACTATCCCATTGCTGAGAAAATAGCAGTACTTTGTGTATCCAGCCTGCAGACCAAGCAAGAGAGCAAGAACCTTCAAATTGCCACAAAGCTGCCACTGATTTTAGTTATAGTTTATGCACCTCAAAAGTTGTTTCATGTTTTCATAGGTTTCCTTCATATGGACTGTATGACCAACTGGAATTGATGGCAAAATATTGCCATTATGAAGCAAAACAGATTTAAGACTCATCTTCGATGAATCAATGAACAGTCTCCACTCATCTGGAGCATGTATGATATTGAGGGCTGCCATTCACACCATCAATGTTGTTGCAGGCTACAAGATCATCTTCTATGAAGAAGAATGGGATAAGATCCTTTTGATGGTCACAGACCATGGAAACCCTAACATCACCTGCCAGGAGTATCCACTGCTGTAGTCTAGAGTCCAACAGCCCTGCCTTACTCTTGGATAGTTCCAAATCCCTGACAAGGTCATTCAGTTCACCTAGTGTTATGAAGTGTGGTTCAGAGGAGGAGGATGGGAGAAAATATGGGTCATGTGACATTGATGGTTCAGGTCTAGAAGTTTTATCCTCTTCCTCGTCTGACTCAAGTGAAAATGATTCAGGTGCATCAGGAACCGGCAGTCCTTCTCCATGGGGTACTGGGCGTATAGCTGATGGAATGTTTGGATAATGCACAGTCCATTTGTTCTTCTTTGACACGCCTTTCCCAACTGGAGGCACCATGCAGAAGTAACAATTGCTGATATGATCTGTTGGCTCTCTCCAAATCATTGGCACTGCAAAAGGCATAAATTTCCTTTTCCTTTTCAACCACTGGCGAAGATTTGTTGCACAAGTGTTGCAGCATACATGTGGGGCCCACCTCTTGTTCTGATCTCCAAATTTGCAGCCAAAATAAAGTGTATAGGCTTTCTTAACCATAGTGGTTATACTGCGCTTTTGTGATGCAAAAGTTACTTCACTACAAACAGAGCAGAAGTTATCTGCTTTGTTCACACAAGTACGAGTGATCTCTGTTCACTTTGACTAAACATAAATGTGTCCCTTTGTAAAATCAAACACTGACGAATAAGAGAGCATGACACTATGATTTCTAGAGCTGGTATAGGGCAATTTGTTCAGCAGAGTGATGTAAGCTTAGTTATGATTGCATCATCCATGACTGCTAGGAATAACATGATGCAATTCATATCATGTATGATGCAATACCAGCTTCATATTGCATCATTCATTGTTTTGCCTAAAAAGCAAGTACTGTCCAAACCCAGTCAGAGATTTATTCATAGATCCAGTCAAAGATGTATTACCAGTATAGTCATCTCTGATTTAAATTGAGATCCCTTTCCTTTACAAACTCACTTATCCTCTGTCATTCCCAAGTCAAGGGCCATATATACTGATCCAGTATCCTATCTTTAAATCTAGAGCCAATCAACAATTTTAAGCATCATTTACATTCTCAGTGACCCAGAATTGGTAAAGTTTCACTACATTTATTTCGGAAGCATTTTGACTGGAGACCAGTGTTACAGCTATAGGGCTATTTTGATAAAGATTACAGCTGTAGAGCTATTTTGAAAAAAAATAGCCATAGTGCTATTTTGATAAAGATTACAGCTATAGGACTATTTTGGTAAAGATTACAGCTATATGTTGTTTTGATAAAGATTGCAGCTATAGGGCCAATTAATGAAGATTACAGTATAGGGCTATTTTCATAAAGAATACATCAATAAAACTGTTTTGATAGAGTTTATAACTACAGAGCTGTTTTTATGAAGATTTACAGCTGGTGGGCTGTTTTGATAAAGATTACAGATACAGAGCTGTTTTGATATAGATTACAGCTTTAAGGCTATTATCATAAAGATTACAGCTAAAAGGCTGTTTTGATAAATATTACAACTATGGGGCTATTTTAATAAAGATTACAGCTATAGGGCTGTTTTAATAAAGATTACACTATAGGGGTGTTTTGATAAAGATCAGAGCTATAGAGCTGTTTTGATAAAGATTACAGCTTTTTGCTCATTGATAAAGATTACTTCTATAGGGCTATCTTGATAAAGATTACAGCTTTTTGCTCTTTGATAAAGATTACTTCTGTAGGGCTATTTTGATAAAGATTACAGTTATAGGGCTGTTTTGATAAAGATTATAGCTATAGGGCTGTTTTGATAAATATTACAACTATAGAGCTATTTCAATAAAGATTACAGCTGTAGAGCTATTTTGATGAAGATTACAGCTAATGTGCTGTTTTGATAAAGATTACAGCCATAGAGCTATTTTGATATTTTGATAAAGACTACAGCTTTAGGGATATGTTGATAAAGATTAACTTCATCAATATTTAGGATCACAGACTTGATCTTCTCTAAACAAATTTTTAATTTTAACAAATATAAATTGCATTTCCCCCAATGCAGTTTTTAAAAAAGGTTTGTCAATGTTTTCCTATTCAAGAAAAAAATTATATTCCCTTGCTCATTCTCAATATCCAGGTGTTTGTTAATATTGCAGCAGTATTACTCAAAACATAAGTACTTTGCACTTTCTCACACTGAAATAATATTTTTCATAGCTTGTGCACTTCTAAACCAGCAAGTTTAATTTCGTTCTTTGCACTGTTGAAATAGCTGTAAGCTTGAAATATTTGATAATGTAACCAAATGAAACTTAGTTTTTCTTTCAATTTTTCACCATAAAATCTTTTAACAAAAGCTTCTATGATTTCAGATATTACTAAAATCCATTAAGACAACTTCAAATTAAAGACAATTTCAAATGCATGAATTTCCATGTGAAAATTATTGTGTAATAACTGCATGTTGCTGGAACTGGTGAAAGATTTGTTAGTATAAAGTTAGGAAGGAAAATGTTTTTAATAATCAAGTCCAAAAATAAATTGTGTTCTATTAAATCTTGTTGGACTTGCCTCATTGGAGAAAAAAAATTGCCACAGTAATTGAAACCTGTTTTATGTCTTCATAAATAATGTTAAATGTGTGTGTAAAAATAAGACATTCATTATGTTATACTTCAGTGAATGATAGTACAATTTAATTGTCTTTATATAAGTGTTCTCATGTAACTTTCACCAGCTTCAGGAATTGTAGTTCATATTCGATTTGAATTGATATTGTTCTCTGGATAGCTAAGTACATATAATCTTTCAAATGCTTCTCATTCATTTATATATTGAATTGAATGAAGATCACATTCTGTTGTTTTCATGTACATAAGCACTTGAACTGAGGTTCTGTCATTTATCTATGTCATTTAAACAATGCAGTACTGAATGTGATACTGAAATGTATGTCATCAAAGGTAACCAGCATTTCAGGGTTTCTTCTGTGTAATTATAACAATATAAAATCTTATAAAGTCTCAAAATGTATTACTTAATGCTTGCATTTAAAATTTTATCCATTTCTGTTATTAAAGATACATTTAGACGCAAGTTTTTTTCCAAGTATTGAATTTCTAATGAAAAACATCTGGTATAAAATTGGACACCCCTCGTAATTTCATTGATGAGGTACTTTGATATTTAAACTATATATTGAACTTCGATGAAGAACAATTCATTTTAATATAATAAAACATTTTGAGGAAAATGTTCATTTTTTTAAAAAGAAATGTATGCACCACTTATTTGCATCCAATTATTGAGAAGGACTGTCCAGCAGAAAATCTGGTCTAAATTTTGGAATTGATATTGAAAGAGGTTTACAAATGAAAGATAATAAATCTTAAGCACTCAGCTTCAAAGAAACAAAGATAGTTTATTTAATGTGTTATTATAAGACTAATCAGATAAGGGACTTCTCTTTGAATAATGTGGTCATAATATTCTAGTTTGCTTCGATTGTTTTTTATTTTGTCGTTACCTGGTCGAACTATGTTTGCCCAGGTAATGAATTCAACGGTCAATAGGAGATAAATCTTGCTATAGTAATATAAATCTATTTGCAGTTACCTCCCTTATAACACTTATATTTGGCTTCACAAGTTAAATGGAGAAAATTAACTCTGTTGTGGTTTTTTCCTGACAATCCTACTCGAAGATACTTATGATACATTTTAATATAGGTTATACATAGACTGCTAATCGTGACAAATTAAATAAATAAATATTTTTTTTCACATTTTTCTCTGGCCCTTCTGTAACTGTGTTTGGACTATAGACTGTTACCCCGTCCAGCCGCCCGTCACACTCCAGTTAGTTGTATTTGTCAATTTTCAGGTACTGTGCTGGTACAGCTGTGTTTCATGAACACATTTTTAGCTTCCTTTGCATTTGTTTTACTTTTCATTTTTTTAAAAATATAATAAAACCCACTGCAGCCTGAGCAGTTTGCATACTGTAAATAGTATCTATAGTGTCAACGTTCGAGTTTTAACTCGGTAGTAATTTGCAGTGTGATCTCAGTGTGAAGAAAAATCTGTCTCACACCTTGTCATCAATGTCTCATAGAGTTAGAGATGTTCTTTGCTAATATTTTGCAACTGATTTCATAATAAGATTCATTTTTCAGTATACCTTTAGATGAACTATTGCAAAAATCGGATTCTCTATTATTTTAATATATTACGCATCGCCTTTGTCAAGACTATATATTCCTCACAATTAACATTTTAGCGACATGTTACGAGTGAACCCGGGGGCCCCGAGTGGCCGAGTGGTCTAAAGCGCTCTCCGTTACGGATCACTGCCATCTCACCTCTGTCTGTGTGGGTTCGAGTCTAAGATTCGGCGGATGTGGATATGTGAGAAAGCTTGCCAATAGCTTCTCGTGGGTCGGTGGTTCTTTCCGCGGATTTCCCGGTTTCTTCCTCCACCATTAATACTGGCCGCCATGTATAGCCTATCGTGTGCTGAAAAATGGCGTTAAGCCCCAAACCACCACCACCACCACCACGAGTGAACCCAATGATCACTTTGTTTACACTTCGCAAGTGTACTTGTAGATGTCATAATAAAGGGTAAGATCTCTCAGCTTGATACTCTAAAAGTGTCACAGTTATGAGAGCTTTAACACGCAAATTTCAAATGTGCCGCAATTAATAACGCAAGGATATTCTCGTAAAACGCATGCAGTCCAGTTGATGTAAAATGTGAATTAATGGAGTTATATCGTCATAATAGCGATTCGAGATTGGCCGGTCGATTACGGTACCTGTTTTTTTTTTTTCACTCGGGATTTATGCACATGAATGTGACTTGAGTGAGTGCCCCAAGGGAAGTTTCCATGAGGCGCACCAGTCAGATAAATCACTAATGTGAGATGGCAGGCAGACAGATGCACTCTGATAACCATGTACTCGATTTGGTCTCGAACGCACCGATTCTGTATCTGTCCTCGGAGACGTTGATGATTTTCCGTTTCGAGCTATCGCCATTTCGAGCGAAGCTATACTATAGTGTTATCCTCAGTAACCATGGGGTTCATCTTGATAATCTATTGCAACTGCTTTGTGCTGCTTCGAGAAGTTCTGAATAGACATAATTCATGAATGTACGTAACGAAATTATTTTACCAGTGCCGCCATCTACACCATTTGCTATCTATATATTCCGGACAACGTGGGATGGCTAACACCCAGCTGATTGATACTCTTTAGGCAAATACACAAGTACGTTTAGTACACAAAAATTCGAACTTTCTAATATATTCAAAATTATAAAACTACTCACATTTGGATAATTACACAGGTGACATACACATCATTGGAATAGGGCTGTCCACTAGTAAAACTGGACAAAATTTGGTCAAAAAGTCCGGTCCTGGCGTTGGGCGAGTACACAATATACCGCGAGTCTCTTCCCGTGTCGTTTGGCGCCCCTTTCCGGGCTCCTTCCCTCCTTTGCCGCTACCAGACATAAATAAAAAGTGCGGCATCGCACATAAACACGGAACTGTGATGGCACCATCCTCACGGCCCCGACCAATTGAAAAGTCCGACCCTCGGGCATTAACCAGTCGCAAAAGCACTGAGTATGCGTAGGCGACTTAAATCCTTCGAGCAGCAGCAGAACAAATCCCACTCATGCGACTATGATACTTCATGTGGAGACCAGTCCAGTAATGCCAAGGCCAACAGTGACCGCGAAGCTGACTCCGCAAATAGCAGTTACAACTACACACGCGCGTTTGTATTTCGCGAGTTAAATAGTTTTCTTGGGGATTTAATGTTATTCAACATTGTTTATTTTTTTTGCTTCGGTAAATTTGAGGGTTTATCATTCTTCTATTAAGAATGTGATCGCGAAGTATACTTGCTCGACAAGCTTGCCTTTTTTTAGGTGTTACACACGCGCGCATTTCTAACCAATTACTCAATTTCATTTGTACAACCGCCATGCAATCATAGAAAATGCCCATCTGGGTAATATTTAAGTCTATGTCGACTGTGCGTTCTTTGGTCTAGAAACCCGTTCACTTAGAACTATACTGATTGCGACATTGAATGCTATTAGAAACCATCGTTCTAATTTTCGCCAAAGAACTGTTACCTGGACAATTGTGTCCTTGTTGAATAACAGTCGAGATTTTTCTCTTCTTAGTTGAGCAATGGTGGTTCAACATAATGAAACGGGAATGCAACCAGGGTGGATTTGTTGGTGTCATTGTTGTAGAAACAGTCCTTGAGTGCAATCACGCCAGATGTGGTCAACGATCGGGCATTTTCACGTTTTGATGAGATCACTCCAAGACTGCATCGAGATGGTATTAGTACATCATTGTGGTCCCAACTGTCGACTTCTGTCTGGATCTTTGAGAGAGATTATATTTGACCTAATGTGACGGTCTGGTAACACCACTCTGACACAGATATTCATCAAAATATGGAACGAAATTGCTATGAATTTTAGCATCAGCTGTCAGCCGGTCCAACGCACCATCGATAAATTCCGCAACCTCATCACATCATTCAGAATTCATCAATTGTACGTAATAGGGTACCGTTAAGTACTCGGCTGGAATTATGTGGAATGCTTCATACTGAATTTCATTTCTAGAAACGACTGATATTTATATAGTAGATATGGAAGGTTTTCATGCACCAGTATCGGATACATTACGTATTATTACTCGTGTACGAGGCTGATTGTTATTAAATCTGTCAATTGATCCCACCTATCAAAATAGCTGGATATGATAAATAAATATGACCCGGACTCATGCTACGTCTACAAGACGTTTTCGGCCCGAGAAAAATAGTAGATTTTTTTCCACCGAACTCCCTTTTTAGAACCAACCATGATGCAATTCCCATGGCCCCCTCAACTGCCAGAAGTGCTTTTGATTTGCCACGATGAAATGCAATATTCAACCGCTCTGTTACTTTTGTGTCACCTCAGATGTGGATACCTTTAATGTCACGGAGGTGTTCTATTGTTTGGCTGCATTAAGCTGATCAGATTGTGGTGTTTGGGTTAGCTACGCGGGGGTACTTCTAGTTAACTGTTCCGGAGGAAGTTTCACTGTGACTCCGCAATGGTTTCTTATTGCACTCTTTATTTTCGCAAGCTGCTTTGGGCTAAATTCAACTTCGTAATATGACATTATTTTTAATCACGTTGTTCAATTACGACAATAATGGTTTTTCCACTTTCACATCAGTAGCCCTCATTCGGCTACCCTATACCCTTCAATAGTAGCAACTTATCAAGTGGTCTAAAGCGCTCTTCTTTACGGGTCACTGCCATCTCACCTCTGTCTGCATGGGTTCGAGTCGCGGATTCTGCCAATGTGGGTGTGTGAGAAAGCTTGCCAGTAGCTTCTCGTTGGTCGGTGGTTCTTTCCGGGGTTTTCCCGGGTTCTTCCTCCACCATTAATACTGGCCGTCATGTATAGCCTATCGTGTGCTGAAAAATGGCGTTAAACCCTACAACAACAACAACAACAATAACGCTCGGATAGGATATCAGTTACACGTGCATGAAAGTGCATGTCGACCACAGAATGTCTATATAGATGCAGGTGTTCGAACGAAAATAACACATCGGGTACGACATAGAAAAGTGATGTTGGAAAATCTTCAGACTTGTGTCGACGTTCTGGTCAAAGCAAATGAACGACCACAGCTTGTGATATTACGCGTGAGGCATGGTCGTGTGTAAAATTCAGCAACATTTCTTCCGATAGTTCCAGATTACCGTTTCATCGTAAAAATACTTCAGACACCCATAACTTGTAAAATGTCATTTTTGATCAACCTCCTGTCCACCGCGCACCCTAACTAAAGTGTGAAACGCTGACACCTAGTTGGGTAGTTATTTACCATTATAACTGCCGAACCTTGCCATTATACGAGTCTGTGGTTAGCGTAAGAAATGAGAGTGATGCTTGTCTCCAGAACTATGTTTCTGCAGCCACTGAAGGGATTATTACGAGCATCCACGTTGTCATTTTCAACAGTACAACTTTACCAGCTGCACCTCCATGATGCCCAATTGCATCATTGCTGTCAGGCTTTCGGTATAATGTGACTGTATGTTTGGCCCCGAAATAGCCTTGCGAACATCTCTGCAAAATCCAAATATATGACTGAGAGGAATCACACAAAAAACGACAATGAATCTCCTTTAATGAAGTCCCCGAAGCTGTGCGAGCCCTTAGTTATAATTCTTATTGACGCCAGTGACTAAGTCTTTTATATCTATGTCTCTGGTATCAGCGTCATTTCGAGATCGCAAAATTACATACGAGAGAGGATCTGCATGGTCAGATATATCCTTGTGAAACATCAAAGGCGGGCCAGGGCATCTTGCATAGTCGTCATTGTATCTGGCGATTCCAATAAACATCGTTGCAATGTCATCATTGCTCAAATACGCTTTCATTTCTTTTCCATCGACGAAATAATGTGCGCGTCTAAACAACACCATGAACTGTTGCTGACAAATCCAACCTGAGAATGTCGTCGTAATTAGCCTTGTCTTGTTTTAGTTTTCCATCGATTTCTAAGAAGGCCTAACACGGAAGAAAATACGGAAACGTATCATGCACATGTAGTTCTATTCGGCCTTTTGATCAGAATCTTTCGCTGGGTATGATGCGGGATCTGATACTTATTCAGATTTTGCTGTTGTTTATACATCATCAGTTTCTTCTAATGCAGGGTCACCCAACCTCATTTGGCTAGTGGCCAAAACAGATAAAAAATACTTAAGGTCACGACCGCAATTCTTTAACATTAATTATGCTGTTAATTAAAATACACATTTTCAAAAGGACTGCCTACATGACCGCGGGCCGCACGATATTAAGGACTGGGCCGAAGTTTGCACACGCCTGGTCTAATACCTTTTTGTGACTTTACCACTTACATCCTTTCCTAGTCCACAATCGTAATCCGCTTCTCATTGCCACATTTGCAATCATCGAATTGTTGTTGATTGGCTTCGTTGATGATTTTATCAACCGGGGCTGGCATTGTTGCTGTTGATGGAAGTGTAACAAGTCACTAATCGTCGGAGTCGATCACGAATCGATAGGACCGCTTTCAATCGCAGATTTTTAACCCATCCGCAGCAACGTCTTTGATGCTATCAACGATTCGCACTGCAAAATTGTTAGCGATTCGTGCAGCGCGTGGGGACAAGGCCGCAATGTGAAAAATTCTCGGACAACGTCGCCAATACCATTTCCGTAATATGTTGTGTAAACAGATTTTCTCGCGTTGACAACACCGTGCATTAATTATCAGGTCAACCTCTAATACAGAGTTGAAGAGTGAATGTGTCCTCGAAAGATTTAACACATACCCGTCATGGTCAACCAGGGTAAAACGAAGGTGTATCAACAGGAGATTGTGGCATGGAAGATACACAGGTGCTGTCGGAGTAATTGAGAGCAATTCGCCTGGTTTCACACTTGTGGAGAACCCAAACAATATGTAACAGTGGGATAAGACTCTTGTGGAATATCCGTTTTCGTAACTACCACTGATGGCGTCACAGTTGAATCTGAATCGTTGAAGTAATCATGACAATGCCTGGGGTGATAATGTATATTGCACTCAGAATTTGTTTCTGTTGGGAAATATCTTTTGGGCCAGCTGAAATATGTTCTCTAGTACGACTGTGTAATGTTGACGATATATTGCTGGGATTCTTTTTATTTTCCATTTCAGCACTTAGTCTGGTTTATTTAATTGATGTATGTTGATTTCATAAAATGAGTATGTAGCAGATTTTAATTGCATAAAATCGTTGCATTCATTCATCTGCATCGCAGAGGCACACGTTTAAATTCACACGCTCAAGTGCTTGACCAAACCAGATAAAATCATAACCTACAAACATGAATATAGTGGTGTTTGGGTATAAAGCAGTGTTTGGGTGTAAATCAGTGTTTGGGTGTAAAGCAGTGTTTGGGTATAAAACGCAAAAACAAACTCTCGTTATGAATATACTCGTCGAATTTTAAGGTATTATTTGGGAGAACTTTTAATATTTTAATTTAGGGATTTAGATTGTGGGGTTTTTACCCTCATTCTTTGGTCCGAAATAGAGTTATGATATTATTTATCACAGCATGATCATACTTTTAATCACAGTTTATACAACATTTTAAGTATCTTAAGGATTTAATCAAGATATAACTGCATTCATGAAGAATTATTTTCTGTAAAAAAAAATTTATTCACTTTTTCTGAATTTCCTCGGAACCGAGAACGGTTTTAAAATGCAGCAAGCAATATGATGTGTGAATCAAAGAAGCTGAATTAAAATAACAATGTATGATAGTAATTCTTGTTACTTTTAATTTAATTCTCCAACTGAATGAATCACTTCGTTTAGTATTTTAAATGATAAAAAAATATATTGCAAAACATTTTAATTATAAAACTTCTGATTAAAACTAATATTCTGAAGTAAAGTGATGAAGCCGGAGAACATGATTTTAAAAAACTAAAGAATTGTTATTATTGGAATGCATACTTTGCATTATTAGATTTTTATTTATCACCTTCAATTTATCACGAAAAATGTATTGTGCCAATAATGAATAGAAATTAAAATTAAAATATATGAAGAAAACCAGAAAATGAAAATAACCAGCAGTGTATGTATGTATATATATATATATATATATATATATATATATATATACGTTTATGAGATAGTGTTCAATAGAGATTTAAGTATCTTTAATACGTATCTTTACGATCCAGTTTTATGTATTTTTTATGTCTTAAATAAAAATATTAATAAAACTGTTTATCTCTATTTATTCATAAACGTTTATATATATATATATATATATATATATATATATATATATATATATATATACACACTTTTACTTTGAAGCTTTTTTTATTTACCCAGTGATAAGCATAGTAAATTGTTCTAACAATAATTTATTTATTTTTCGTTAATTGTCTCCATCATGAAATTGTTGTATGTATAATATAATATATTCTTTGATTTTCAGCCATGGAGAGGATGGATGGGATACAAACTCCCAAAAACAGGCATAGGGTACTGCATAGTGAACTCATGGTGAGCCAACAGCTTGTTTTGTTTATATCTTGTTTTATTGAACATAATTTGACAGGATTTTACATGGTTCCCTACATCACTAAGTGAACGAGTTTTTGGGGTATTACCTTAAATTATTTTACATCCTGATATGTTCACATTTTCAGATACAACACACACACACACACACACACACACACACACAAAACCACTCGCTTACAAAGCCCAAGGTATTTTTAATTGCCTGCTTGTTTGTTAATATGAAAGTAAAGGAAATGTAAGAACTCATAATATCAAAAGCTGACTATAGGGTCCAATTCTTCTTAAACTCATCAATACTGTTATTCATTTTGGTGACATATTTTTACAGCCTTTTGAATGATGAAACGCATTTTTTATAATAGGTGAGATCTGGGATTTTTTATGCACAACGTGATCTATATATAACACATTTTGCAAGCAAAATTAAGAAGATAATAAGATCACAAAAGTTATTTCCTATACAGACTTCTATTCGTGTAATTTTAAAATTTTGATCTTACGATTGGATCCATTCCACAAATATTTTCCAAACGTTTTCAGTAACTGAACAGTCATAGAACAAGTGCTCAGTTTGTTCTATTCCTTCCTTACATAAGGTGTAGAAAAAGTCACACAAAATTCTGGTTTTCTTGCCGACATGAGGTAACTCTCCGGGTTGTATTTGCAACGACATGCTGCATCGCAGCAATGATTTCATCAAAAATGGAAAGAGCCTGAGAGCTCATCATCGGTGTTGTATAAATGGTTAATGTCTTCTATGAGTTGCAGGATCAACGAGCGAACCATCGCCGGGGTCTATGATGTCGTTGGTGAGCAAACGCTGATAAATTGATGCGGCCTAACTGATGACTTGGGTGTGTTGTTGCCCGCGCGAACCGACCCCACTATTCTTTCCAGACGATCGACCTGTTGCTGGTCCACAGACACGCATTTAATCCGTACAGGTTGAACTCGACCGATGAACCAGGTTTGGGGCTGGATTTAAAGAAGACACTGAAGCAGTTCCGTGAATGAGATGTTTATGTATGATGTCATAGAATGATGAATGAGTCTGACACCATACATGTGCACATAAAGTACAGCAATGGTTTAACAGAATGATGCGTACAGAGTTTAACAACTGATAAGGAAATGATACCATTCATAAATGGAACTAATCAGAACATGAAACTTCAACGAGTAATCAAACAAGAATCAATGTATGGAACTTATAAAGATATATGATTAATCTAATACCATTGATCAAATATATATAATCTATATACAAATATGAACAATGCATGACTCTATCACCAAGGTGAAAAATGTGTGTTTTACAAGTAGGATGTATGTATTATTGATTTTCGCACATATGGTGATATTGACTTGTATTTATTAAAAAATGGAACATACCTATTTCATGGCGTACATTTGACGATCACGATTTATTTCCGGTTCCACAGTTTCACACGTTTATCAGAGCTATCATCTCATTTTATCAGCGTTACGTAGTCATACACATCATATCGACAGTTGTTAAGACAGCTTAAGTCAATAAATGCTAGGTTTCCTCTGAGAGAATTTCAGGTGACGTAGAACACTTAATTTCTGAACTTAAGTCATCTTATGCAATGGAAAAGTCCCATCAATAATAACGGAGGGGGGGGGGGCTCAAGCGTGTTACACTCGTGTGCATAAATCTCGAGTGAAAGGAAACATATCATGAAGGTATTAGAGGGGGTTTAGTTACCAGGAACCATAATCGGATTGCTGGTCGCAAACGGCTATTATGATACTACAAATGGATTCACAAATAATTCTAAGGCATACATTAGACAAAAATGTCGCGATATGTAAGCCACTGACTAACAGTAATGCCATCTAAATAAAATCCACCAGAAGAGCGCATTTTCAACATCTTTCATACACCACACTAGACAAAATGAAAGGAAATGCATATCTGATATGTAGAATTCACTCCAACACGACTAGAATTACACAGGGGTTGGTATATAGGCCCTTTCTGAACCAGCGTCCGACAAGGTCCCCAGTCAAAGGACCATAAAAAGCAACATTTAAACCCCAAAAGATATATATATATATATATATATATATATATATATATATATATATATATATATATATATATATATATATACCCAGCGGTTATTTACCTGGATATTTGTACCAATAGAAAAGGTTTCTGAAGCTGAAATTTGGATTCGTGATAGCGGGGAATATAGATCGCTTATCATTCTTATTCCGAAATAAAACTTTTTGAGTCACTTTGGACTGCATCAATAGAAAGTCTAGTCCCTTCTGCACTTCTTCGTACTCTTTTTTTTAACAATTTATAAATGTAAATACGTTTTAACAATTTGTATATGAAATTAAATGTATGTCTGTGAAATCGTATGGTACAAAAATTATCACTCAATCAGGGTTGTTGCTTCTTTTTAATATGGGAGAATTAATTATATAGTGAAAATGTATATACCATTCACTGATGAGCAAAATTTTCATTCAGTTTGAAGGTTTCATTTTCATTGCAGTCTTTCATGATAACTAGCACACAACGTCAAAATGAATTACATGTACATATATTTTTAGAATGTAAAGACTAAAGGCACCGATGGCACAACATAGCTATATAGCGATGCAGAGATTGAGCGGTACATTCCTGTGTAATTCTAGTTCCAGACTTCGGCGATATTTATAAGTTTTACAGCTTTATCACAAAGTGTCGATTACCTAAGAAATTAAATCGATTTTTCCCAGTTTCAAATTTACAGCAAGATATCGCACGTCCTATGCTTACTCTGTTATCAAAAATGTTTCTGGAATGTTGAAGCTTTGTATTTAGTCTAAAATCTCATTTCAAATTTTACGTGCTCGTGTCTTTTCCTTTGAATCTAAAAATACAAAATATGTCCAATTCAATTTTTGATCGCATTTCTGGAAATAAAGAAATAACATTATTCTTTTAATTCTTTTCATCGTTCACCGAGAATACAACAACCATTACGTAGCGCAGTTTGGTGATATTTTTTTCTGTACGAGTAGTTGAATAAGGACTTGAGACCGGATGGCCAATTTCGGAAACCCTTGCAGATTCTCCATAACTTTTCCTCAGTGGAAATATTTTGCACATTGTGTCTGTGATTGTGGTCCACGCGAGTTTGCATGGAAGCCCGCATCATGGATTGGAAGCTGCAGTGCAGTGAGCTGTCAGACAGGCTGATATACTCTGGCATTATATAAGTCATTCACTATTAGAGAATTGCAGACTATTATATACTGATATGAAGATAATGAAATAACCAGTGAAATAACCAGTGAATGCAGAGAAGTATTCCTCGAGAACGGTGAGGATAGAAAAGACAGTGAAGACGGCTGAGATCTTCGAGATTACCATCAGGGATAAATCAGTTAAAGACATGCCTTGTGTGCATAACATATTGTTACGACTCAACAGATAATTTATTTCCCTAGAATGCAAACTGAAAATTTCAAAAGAACTTGGAGTATTTTGAATTAAATTCCAAATGGTCATAAAGGTTTTATCAAAAGTCCAAATGTATGAAGTTCTAAGTGAAGTCCAGTGGTATGCCAAATATTCGATGTGCCTGTTGTCTCGAATATGCTATTGGCCTGGATTGTGGCTATGTGCTAACAGTCTTTTGATGTTATCAGTCTTTTGATGTATCACAATAAAATAATCCACAAATGTCCTTGTCTGAATTCACTATAATTCCAAACGTTTCTGTCCAGGAGTATTATTGATGAGCACTTGGTATTTCTAGTGAATACTAATTTGATTAAATAACTCCAACCAAACGAAAATCTGAAACAGCAATAAGACCTATTCTGCTTTAAGATATTAAGGCAAGAATTAGTCATTTTTCAAGCAAACAACATGATATAAAGAACTAAGGCACAATCATATGATCAGGACGAGGGTCAAAAATTCATTTATAGAACATCCTAAGTTATCAACAGGATAAAATCTATTACTAAAATTATAACAGAGAACATGGCAAACATCAGGTACACCGGGTTTTTCCATGGTGGAATACCAGCGTCCTAGACTCAGAATAAGATAAACCTGTTTACATCCATTTATAATGATCATAATATTAATCTATACTCACAGAGAAATATTAACTCTGTATTATGTTACTTACAAAATAAATATTCTTGGTCAGGTACACAATGAACATGATTTTGGACAAGGTCAAGTATAAAATACAAATGTAAATAGCATACAATCGTTAAGGAAAGCCTACAAATACAAATTATATATATATATATATATATATATATATATATATATATATATATATATATATATATATGTGTGTGTGTGTGTGTGTGTGTGTGTGTGTGTGTAAGCATGATTAGCACTCACAAGTATGCCCAGAAATGAATTCGTTTGCGGTAATACAGAATATGAGGAAATGATACACAACCAGGCGATATGGTGGGATTTCTGTTTCTAGATTTCCGGTGCAGGGACATAGAACTCATATAGTCATTACTCGAGATTTCACAGTCAACACAGGAAATTACAAGTTCAAAAAGAAAGCACTACAATTGTTTGAAATTCTTTGATGTGAATACACAGTGAATGTTTACTTTCGAGTTGGTATGATTTCGCTAAATACCAGCTTGACATAGTTTTTATTGAACTGGGATAAACATTGATGCAAAGCTTTTTAGGCTGCCTTGTGGTAAAATGTCTTAATTACGAAACGCTGCTCTGCTTTATTGAATTACTGTCAACGGCGCAGCCGTATCACAGCTACCACTGCCGCTGAGTCTGCTGCACAAGCACGACAAGTACAAGTTCCAGAGTCTACGTTGCACTAGCGTTCTCATTATTTACAACACTATCGGGTAACTATTCCAATCAAATACGAGGCAAGTAAAGGCGCTGTCAAGCTTCTCTCAAAGATGCGTACGAAAATTATATCAACATCACCGCACGTGGACACCTCTGGATTAAAGGTGAGCGCTGTTGGTGAGGACTTTATTATGCCGCTTAACCCCACAGAAAGTCTCGATTCATCAGACAATGGTGTTTTCAGATTCTCAAGCTCGTGGTTTTGAAGTGATGCCGTTATCATCTTTAACGTAAAGACACTAAATCATCAATGATCGAATCTTCAAAGCTATATTGCAAGGATTCTCGGGAAGACTGTAAAATACACCAACGCAGGTTCATGATAGACAATTGCTAGATGTGCGGAAGTTTATCTTCATACTTCTCCGCATAAACCTTGGCGCTGGTCGAGTTACATTCCAACACCTGCGTGTATTCCATCGCTAGCAATAAAAAATGTGAATGGTGTTTTGAATTTGACGATCTTATCCACGCTGCATATGGCGAGCAATCAAACAGACCATCAATCAGCATATGGGCGAACTCAAGTCTAGTAACATCACATTTCCTGCCCATGTTACTGGCATTAGCAAGTTTGAACAGCTCAACCCTGATAACGTTCTTAATGTGTTTAGTTGCTACAAAGGCCTTCAGCCAATTCAACTACCCACAGGTTTCAATCATGTACGGTTAAGAATTGATCTGTTTTTTTTCAGCAACGCGGACGGTCCATTGGAGCAATATCATTATGTGTGGATAAAATATCTTTCCCAAATAGAGTACCGTCACATCAAGTACAAAGGGACAAGTTTCCGTGTTGACGTTGCATGCACGTATTCACCATGCAACAGTTGCTTTACAATCATGACTTTTACTGCATGTGAGTCAGCGAGAAGCCAAAGAATACGATAATGCCAGAGCCTGGCAAGTATGTTTTAAAATTCACCACGGTGTAACAGAAGATGAAAGTTCCATATGTCGTTTACGCATTTTTGAAATGCTTAAACGTTCCCGTGAAAGACTAAAGGTCGGAGAAGGAAGCCCACGCGGTTCACACAAACACGACGCAAGTTGCTGGATAAGACCATGTGAGTTTTGATACACTTGTGTCAGAGGTGATGGAACAACTAAGCCACCAATCTTGTACCGTGACCAGGACTCGGTAGGGGTGTTTATTAAATTGCTGAAGGTTATAGCACAATGGATCCGACAACAGACATTATTTGGACTGGTGATATCATTCTCTGGCCACTCACTGTTAGATCCCTGAAGGAGCGTTTAGCTTCATTGATGGAAGCGAAGCTTCTCGAGTTCGATATCAATGTTTATGATCAATGGCGCGTACAGAGGAGCCGTGCACATCGAAAGCCTCTTGCAGCTACAAATTTAACCCTGCAAAAATAAGAATTCCGGCTGTGCTTCATTACCAGCATGGGTATGATGGTCACTGACTCATGGGAGGATTGACTCTTGATTAGGTGAATTAAGTCTCAGTTTGAAACTAGCACAGGTCACCAACTCATCAACAACACCGAATGGAAAAAAGTGTCATTCCCAACAACAAGGACAAATACACAATGTTTCGTCTGGGCCAGCTGCAGTTCATTGATTCTCGTCATTTCCTCAATTTCAGCCTGGACAAACTAGTTAACAATATTGCGGCAGAGAGCAACGATTATTTTACAAACACTCGTCGATACGGCAGTGCTTCCCACGATGAACCTGAAAGGTTCAAGTATTTTACGCACAAAGGAATCTATCCCTACTCATTGTTGTTTCCATTTACGATATATCTCAGTCATACATTCGGATTTTGCAGAGATGTTCGCAAGGTTATTTTCAGAGCTAAGCACTCATTCGTGTTACATCGAAAACATCCAGAACTTGTTTTCACAATTATGAATGGATTTCACAGCCAGCGATAAAAATCTCCGTCGGTTATGTTAAACCAGCATTGGTTCAACTAAGGAAAGAACGATGTCAACTGTTTTTCAACTGTTTTTCGTTCTTGTCCTTGTAACAGGTCTTTGACAAAAACAAAGAATAGCCGTTAAAGACACCAAGCGAGGGCATAATCAATGTAGCTCCAAGTAAACGTTGTAGCACGCCCACAGGAAAATATTCCTCATTGTTCAAATAAATTTAGACATTCTTCTAGGAATGGCCATTGAGATTGTCCACACACACACACACACACACACACTTCGTTCTCTCATATGCATGTTTCAGAAATTGTCACATTTCTTTGGTACCTAATCTTGTGCGCACATCCTGCTTATACTCGCAAACAAGTCGAGTTCAACTGCAGACAACATCGACATTGATCTGCCGTTGCATAGTACACTGGTATATCCGGGTACATATTATTTGTTCTGCTCATTACTCCGAACCGCATTGATCCAGATCCCCTGGCCCTGGATGCGACAGATGATCTAAGTCTGTGCAGTTTGGAGTTGGACTTATAAGCGAATATATACATACATATATACGTACATACATACATGCATGCATGCATGCACGCACGCACGCACGCATGCACATACATACATACGTACATACATACATACATACATACATACATACATACATACTCAGCGCGAGAAGACTGACTTATGGAGAAAAATTAAAATGTAGAATGATGCACAAGAGTGGAGAAAGGGCAGTGTACAGCAGCCTTGTCGGGAATAAATGTACGAAGAGAACAACTTAACATTAAAATCTAAAAATACAGCGATGTCGAAAATACGCATGACGTGCTGTATTTAATTCTAAAAACTTGTTCTTTAGACACTGATTGTACATTTTGCTTTGCCTCCGAATGTTAAATGGTCAATTGTTTTGCACTTTTCGTATCCGTTGCATACACGGCTTTGTACGTGCGGCTTTTCTGGACTAGAATTGTCATATCTATTCCGCATGTATTCAAGGACTCAGGAGAAAATGTTATAGCTAATTTTCTGTACCTTCACAACTGCAATAAATTGTCAACTTCCCTTAGGTAATTCACTTATCAGAATATACCTTCTTTAACCACTGATTTCGTCAAAGTGTACATTACCCCACCTCCTAAAAGTAATTTACCACCACCCCATAAACAAGCAACAACAACAACAACAAAACAACCAACCCAAAAATTCAACAACAACCATCAGTCACAAATATCATCACATTTATTGGGCTATACAGGCACTGTCATGTCATACGCTGTAACGATTACTTCTTTTAGCTGAGCCATCGTTTTGTCTTTATCGGTTTCATTTAATACCTTTCTACCATTCGCGTCCAGGCTTAGTGTAGAGCCCTAATCCGATTCCCATTATATCATTTGCAAGCATCGAATCGGCAAGACAATGTTGTGTAGATTCATTGATGATTTTAATGACGGGGGCTGGCATTGTTGCTGTTGACGAACGTGGAACTGTTTTAAGTTCAACAAATGCTCGCATTGCAACTTGTTTAGCGATTGGGGAGTTCGCGAAGACAATCCCCGGACAACATTGCTAAGGCCAATTCTCCAATATGTCATGTATACGGGTTTCCTAGCGTTGACAACACGCAGGAGTATCACACGTCCGGGTACTACCATCATTATATTTAAACGTTAGGCCGGTCTCTAATATATTGTTGCATTGTTATGGTCTTCGCTCAGAGATCTAACATATATCCGTCCTGATCCAAAAGAGTAAAACGAAGGTACGTCAACCGGGAACTGTGGCAATGGTGATACACAAGCACCACGGGAGTAAAAAATATCAACAGTTCAATTTCTTGTTTTGGGGAAATGTCTGAAACATATTCAGGCCAACCGCATACGGTTCAGATTTAACCCCGATGACAGAGCAGGAGTGTGGGCTGGTTTTCGCCTATTAAACTTCCACCCATTAGGAAAATCATCCGTCGGATCTCATCCTGAATAATTCCATGGTGTTCAATTTCTTGCGGGTTTTCGCCATCATCCTCCGAAAACACAAACGATATTAATTCACCTGAAGACCCCGAACGGCCGTGACCGGATATTCGGCAAACCATATGACAGACGCAACTACGCTAGTGCGATCTTGTGTTTGCGATATTTGCAAGCGGTGATTGGTGTGGAAAAATCGCATTAAATTCTGTTTTTGATAATGAAGTTAACGCCCAAGGATGTATTTTCAACAACATCGCATCACTGACTTTGCGATATTGGCAAGCGGTGATTGGTGTGGAAAAATCGAATAAAATTCTGTTTTTGATAATGAAGCTAACGCCCAAGGTTGTACTTGCAACAACATCGCATCACTGACTTCGCGAAGAATCTCTTCAAAATTCATCACTAGTATCGTAATATACATCATCAATGTCTTGAATGAGTTCGTGCATTGGCGAGTTAAACATACCTAGTCCATATTATTAGTGAGTAACCGCTGACAAATCATTGTGGCCTCATTGGTAACTTCTGACGAATTGTTACGAGCGCGAACCGACTTCAGAAGCGACTCGAACCAATCCAGAAGTTTGCGGACCTGTTGCGGATCACGCGTGTGGAAAACAGATCCAACAAGGCCTTTTCCTACAAATGGATTTGGAGTCTGAGGTTCCTTTCCCAACATAGTAGCTTCTTCTTTCAACGTGGGGGTGGGTGGGTGATCGTTTAGATTTTCTCTCACAATGGGTTTTTCTTTCGCCTTCGTCTCATCTACATGCATTTCATTTTTCCTTGCTCGAAAACATTTTTTTTGAGCTGGTGAACGTTTTATTGGCTGAGGGTTACATTTTCTATTGGGTTGAAGGTTAGGTTCTTATGATGGCCAAGGTTAAAGTGAACGTGCCTTCTACCTTTGAATTTGATTATTCTTTCCTTTTCTAACATCCTCTGCTTGTATAATAAATTATTCATAAGAGTTTATATAAAAATTATTCACAAGAGTTTATAGCTATATGAATATCTTTCTTCTTAATTACGTTAATCATACACAGGTAGGGTGACCAGGAGGGACGGGATGGTTGTTGTCTTCCAGTAATCTCCCTGAATATTGAACTTGAGCGAAACCCGGACTTGTTAGTAAATTTCTTCCGCGACAATGTTCAGTCCATTAGAGATAAGTTTGACAACATAATTTCAATTCACTCATTGTCACCATACACGGCAAACTTTAGCAGCATTTGATCCTGTCTCTATGAATTTGGAACATACAATTGTGATGCGCAGAGCTCCAAAGTCATGTCAATTTGATCCGATTCCGACGTCACTGCTGCTTGAGTGCTTATATTTAATATTACCTTCAGTAAGTGATAATATCAATACTTCTCTCCTCCATAGATTTCTCGTCATTTTTCAAAACTGACACTGTAAAGCCTCTGTTGAAGAAACTGACACTTGGCCCTAACGAATTAAAAAACTACGACTCAGTTTCTTACCGCTCATTCATCTAAAACTTAGTAAAAGTTGTTCTATCCCAACTTGTATCTCATCTGAATTCAAAGTCTTTCTAACAAGGTACAGTCTGCGTATCGCTCTCACCATATTATTGAAAACTTCCCTTTTGAAAGTTGTTAACGACCTTCTCTCTGCTTTGGATATTGGCAAGATTGCAGTCCTCACCCTCCTTAACTTGTCTGCGGCATTAGACAAAATAAACCATGATTTATTACTTCACCTTCTTCAGCATGTATTTGATATTTACGATACAACCTTACTGTGGCTGAAGTCCTACTTAGTCAACAAGACGCAAATTGTGTCCGTAAAGAGAAAACATTCCAGCACTGTTGATATGAATTTTGGTGTTCCACAAGACTCTGTTCTCGGCCCAATTCTCTTCAATCTATTCGCTCAGCCACTCTTAGATGTCATATGTAGACATCCAGCGTCTCACCAATTGCACGCTGCTGACACTCAAATATACGAATTGTTCTGCCCAACTGAAGTTAAGGCTCCATACGTAGAGAGGCGCATTTGCGATGTGAAGTCATGAATGACATGTAACAAGCTATAGATGAATGGTGACAAAAACTGAAACCATCCTGATAACCACATCACCAAGCAAAGACTTTCTCATTAACATCCTTTACCTCAAACAATAAGTATCTGCAATACTAACATTAAATTTACAGTCAGTACGAAACCTATGCGTTCCTCATTACATTCAAGACTGTACTGTTGTAATTTACTCCTATCAGGCTCATTTCAGTATCTACAAAAGAAACTTCAAAACGTTCATGACCCGCTGCTCGGATCATCCTTAGGGTACGAATAAAAGAGCAACAACCCCAACCCCAACCCCCGGCTCTGTAACTTTCACTTGATACCCATTAGATCCAGAACCAATCACAGAATCTGTTCACTATGCTACATTTCGTTAACTGGCTTCCGTCCAATATACCTGTCTGAACTTATGCATGTGTGCACATAGTCTAGAAACTTCTTCTTCTGACACTCGCATTCTCATTGTCCCCACTGCGAAAACGAAGTCATACGGACAACGTTCTTTTGCGTACCAGGATCCAAATGTGGAACGAATTGCCGTGTGTCTTAGACACAAGGATACTTTGTCTTCATTCAAGCGTGCCCTTAAAACTCACATATTTCGACTATGTGAACGGACTTAAATTCTTAAAAATGTTAATTTCGTTAATGATTGTCAGCATGTTATCTGTTTGTAATTTCATGGCATTTGGTTGGTTTTTATAATCTCGTCGCTGTTATGTTTTTATAAGTTATCTAATATTGTAAAGCAGTTAGAGCTTCTAGAGATTAGATAATAAGTCCACATCATTATCATCATCATTACAACTTTATGTCTTAAACTAGGTAATAGAAAAGAGCTAAATCCAGCAGGTTTTGTAAAATAAAATAAATGATTTATTTTCCTAGAATACCAAGAAAAAATTTTAAAAGAACTTACAGTATTGCGAATTAAATCCCAAATAATCCAAACAGTTTTTTTCACCAGTCCTATTTAATAAAGTGTTGTTGATCGCGGGATGTAACTCGAACAAAATTGCCTATTCGAAACATTTATTCTCATCATTTTAAAAGTTTATCACTTACGGCTGTGGAACGTACATTGGCGTTCCGATATAATTAGACCAGTGGAATAGTAGAATTGGTGCCGTCTGTAATTAAAGTTCCATGTATTTGTCAATGATCCATCCTGATCCTCCAATGTTGATTTTTACCAAAGTCTCAAGAATCTTTTCGAAGCCTATATTGAGTTCATCATTGATGACCTCGGCATTTCTGCGCTTTAGGATCACTCTGGCATTGCTGTAAATCCACGATGTTTAATCTTTTTGACCCATCCTTGTCTGATGACTTACGATTAAGCGGCATATCAAATATACACCGATTATAATGTCCTTCTTAACTCCGAAGGTGTCAGGACGATGTAGTGTTGATACGATTCCCTGACATATGTATGATAAAAATTTTTAGGCGTCTATGCTTGGAGCGTACGACTGTTTCACATTCTCGCGCGGATACTTTCAATTAATTTACAGTTAGTAGAACTGGTTGTGGTTTATCGCACAGTGCTTGATATTTGTATCCCACCGCTCTCGTGAGAGTTGCCTTAGTTGGATCAAGGTAGGCATGCTGGTATATACGGGATAATCATTGTCTAAATGCAAATTTCGTCAGCAAGTTTCTTAAATATTTTTATTTTACTAGGATCAGAAACTGCAATCACTTCCATTCTTGCTATGAGTTTACTGAGTTCCATATATATTTCGCG
>JAECUM010013444.1:0-34467 GCA_016617855.1 Megalonaias nervosa | reverse complement strand
CAAGTAAAAGCAATAAATTTATATTTTCTTTCATCGAAGGGAGGAAAAAGATTAATTAAAAACATTTTTAACAAGGCAGAAACTTTAGATTATTTATGAAATCCTTGTTAATATAATACAAAAGCTTTCCTGTCAATAAAATGTTTCCACACATGTGAAACAATATTGGAACAGATATTCTGCATTGATGGAATAAAATTCCACTTAAGAGAAGGTAATTTATGTTTAATTGTAAGCTAAGTGCTTGATACAAGAAGACACACTGTATCAACTAAATTGTCTTAATTCCTGATGTTCTGACCTTTTCGTCTGTGATAAGAACTTCGCGGTGCAACATGTGTAAACTAATAGCATAAGTATTGTCAGACACAAAGACACAAATGATTACCTTGATGAAAGTATTACATTCCGAAATAAGACAAAAACGTACCTCAGTATCCTGATCTTACACACGGTCTTCCCCATCCATATCTGAAACTTTGATTAAGTTAGGATCGGGTAATTTGTCAGGAATACATCAAATAAAACACCAAAAGAAATCATTCAACGTTCTCAACAACAAGGTCAATTTAGTTGTGCAGATATATCAGCGCTATTACGGCGGATTCACTTCAAGCAATGGATTTAAATTACCTGAAACTATTTGAAACTGATTAAGCTCAGAATCAAGTAATTTTACGGAATATAATGAAGAAACGCCAAAAGAAATCTGTCTACGTGCACAACAGTAGAAGCAATTTTGTTGTGCAGATATGTCAGGACTATTACAGCAGATTCAGTTCAAGAAATGGAATTAAATTAACTGGCGTTTGAGGTTGATAGTGTGCTTGTTTATTCAGGGTTTCCGCATCTGTAGTAATTATTCTATCACAAACAAAATCTAACGGTGGATGATTCACAAATTGCCCTTCCTTATTTGACCACGTTGCTCTGGTGTGATTCTCAATCAGATTTGTAACTGATGTCCCGGCTTGTGATACATCTATCTGTTCCTCCATCAGTATCAATTCATTCGATGTTTTTGAATCGCAACTGAGCATTCGTTCTTCCTCCATGGCGATTGGATGAAAGGTGGTGTTATAATTGGAACTACTACTAGACATTCATCGATGCAGCTGTGTATTTCATCTATGATGAGCATGCCAGGTATGCAATTTTCCGTTCCAGTACAAAGAACTTCCTTGTTTTCTTTATGGAGGTCCTAAGAGCTGGTAATATATTGCTTTCAACCACATCGCAATCATTACCGCAGTAGGGAACAAATGCCACGTAACTGAAATAATTCTGACGTTTTCTGCTCTCCCTTGTTAGACTTTCATTTTTTTTTCCGCCTTGAGACGATTTACGCGAATTCTACGAACTAAAATAATTACGACGCTTAAACATAAAATCACGGAAATAGTTGCTGAAAAGGTTGTGATGACAAAGACAGGAATTGAACAATTAAATGCAACATTCTCATGCAATCTCCTGTCAAAGAGAGACTTCCTGTTTGTATAATTACAAACCAAACTTTCCCCATTGATGAATCGTATTTTTGTATTGACAGCTTATTTCAGAAAGCCATCATTTTCACACCTGCATTCGATAGGATATTTGAATAAATATACCGTTAGGCATTGTAGAATAGTGTTACATTTGACTTCAAGACTCAAACTTACATTGGGATCGCAACCATATATATATACCTTTCTTTCATACCTTTCCTATCAAGCGACTGAAAAAGCATATTTATTCTCAAAAAGCAGGATTTCTTTCATTTTCGTTTGCTTGGTATGTATACAGTATTTCCAATATTTGATACGTTTTAGAAGTCAGGCCCCCTAGCCTTTTTTTTGCCTCAATCTATGATTTTCAAATTCAATATATGACTAAAGTCCATTCTAAATTCAGTAATGTTTTTCTCCCTTAAATCAAGAAGCAGAAGGCTGATATGGAAATGAGAAAGTTGTTTGAAATTGAACTAATCTGATTTTTGCGATGAAATAATACTTCACGTATTGGGTTCCCACTGAGTAAGTTACTGAAAACGTCCATATGTTGCATTTCATGGAGCTTGTTTTCAGACATGTACAAGCTCTTCCGTGCGGAGAAGCTGCTCATCATTGATGGTGATATGTTCTACACGCCGTTCTTGGAAAGGTCTACCTTTACCACTCCATGAAAACACTGTACTCCTGTCATAGGTTGAAATGAGCAAACCTGTTATTACTAAAATCAAAGACTTCCAAACTATCACAGCCGCATTCAGTAATTTGCTCTTTATATCTGCAAGTGTATTTCTGCTTGAGATATCGCCACATTATCAAGAAACAATATTTCAATTCTTGAGGCATGCTACATTTGGTAGATCCCATGTGAAAGCCTTCTCGCTGAAGTGAACGAGCCACCTTTATCACATCGTAGAGGAATGCTTTCCATACAGTATGCTCTCAAATTAAGATCAAACCCTCTAAACCCTCGTTATCTCGGCTGTTTTTCAACCTCAATACAAAACTTTATATGAAAATAAACCAAACGCCATACCTTCGTTTGGCGTTAGAATATCATCAAGCCTTCACAGCACAAACATTGATCTTTCTAAAATTCAGAAAACGTCCATATCTGAAACACCTCCCTGGCTACTTAAGCAACCAAAAGTACATTTTACGCTATACGATGGAAAACAATTCTGAGACAAACCCTTCCATCTTCTACAAGTCTTATCATGAACTCCTCATAGAATTTAAAAACTACATAAAAATGTATACTGATGGATCAAAGGATGCAGAAAAGGCTGCTGCAGCCTCGTCAGTGAAAAACACATAACAAAAGCAAAAATACAATTAATCAATCAATCCATAAGCCTCCCGGTAATAGTTCGAGTGTATTCTGACCCCAATGTGCCATTGATGTGAACTATGTTTACGGTCCTTCATGGATCTCCAAGCCAGATATTTTGCAGCACTTAATGAAGTTACTGGCCTTCTTGGAATTTTCTATTGCATCCTGAAGTCCCATATCTACTCATTTATTTGGCCTGGTTCTCATTCCTCTTCTTTCTCTGGTGCTTCCTCCTCAACGTCCCTGTTCTTCGTCTTATTCCTGATTTGTTTCTTATTCTTGTTCTTGATCAGCTGAAACAATGTCTTCCTTACTAGTATAATCTGCATAATAGATAAGCTGATTAGTTTCAGTTTCAGCATCTAAAAGTAAGTTTATGACGGTTGTTGTTATGGTGAGAGGGGTGCTTTTCATCAGTTCGACGATTTGTGATGAGTGGTTGATAGGACCCTGTATAAGGACTGGTTCAGCAGCTGCTGGCACGGAGTGTTCGGCAATCCATATTATGGCTTCCTTCTTCTTCCCCCTCTACTCTGTTTCTTCCTCGTCCTCTCCTTTTCTCATGACCCGAAACCGTTGTCCTCCTTTACTAGCACACTAGACACATCTCCGGTTAATTGGGGCGTTGTCCTTTGTCCACCAGCTCGTGAACTCCAACCACTAGCTAGAGCTTTGCCTAAAGCCCTAATGGCCCTAAGTGCTGTGGTTGATATAATGGCAGTATCTGGCAGCCGAAATGGCGCCTTGCCGTAATTGGTAATTCTACTCATTTCAAGTGCTAAAGTGCTCACTAGTTGCGACTAAATTCTGAGATATTCTAAATAACAATTGAGTCTTGTACCTATTATTATGTAATCCCTTCAACACTACCGATAGCAACCACACAATCATGATTAAGTTGTCCCTCAAACACAACTCATAAAACACACACAACAATGATTATACAATCCTTCTAACACAAGCCTTGACAATTATACTACAGCTGTAATCATCGAGAATGGAGGGACTATATATTGTTTATAGCAAGATGTCTACTTTTATGCAACATATTTGAATGCATTTGTGTCAAAATAAGCAGATAAAGGTTAAATGTGTACCTGGACGTTTCCTAAAGTTATTATAAGCTATAATTTATGATCGCATAGATCACCTAAGGGTGTATAAGAAAGTAAAGCACAAGCCTACCGAAACTAAATTCCAATAAATGTGCTTTGGATTTGTCACCTAATTATAATGTTGAATCGTCCCCATTACAAAATAGGTAGAATGCAAACAAATAAATACATTTTACATCTCGTACCATGCTATTTTTCGAAGGAAATAGATGATTTATAAATGCTTGCCATTGTGGCTTTCCATTACCTTTTAAAACCTCACTTGCGAGTAAAAGTGATTATAGACTCAGAGCTGCGAAGCAATCGCCTTCATGACTGCATTATATGTCTAAAGTGATTAATTTCTTCCATTTCTTTTCTTATGGTATCTTCTTTTTCCGTCATCTAGACCAACTCAGCGGTGGTATATTACATAATATAAAAAAGCTTCCAGAGCAAGAGCAGAATTTTGAAGTAACTCGCTGAATAATAATATGAATAAACAGGAAATATACTACGAGCTGTAGAACACTGAATACAAATTGACTAGATAGGCGATGAAATTCGAGTTTGATAGCATTGAATACAATTTGACAGGAGAATCGTGATAATGCGAGTTCAAGAACATTGACGAAATGGCATGGTCAATATACATAGGTGGATATAAAATATAAAACAGAAAACAGAACAAAAGAAAATGCACAAGCTATAATACACAAACAAAACATAATATTAAACCAGATATGAACATACATATGCATGTAATACATCAATGACAAAATTACCGCGACTAATTAAGACGAAACAGACCAGTTTTCAAACAATTCTTTTACTACAATAGAAAATAACAATGGCACTCTTAACTACAATAGCTAATACAATTGCCACTATTACTACTACAATACATAATAATATTGCTGTTACTTTACTACAGTACCTACTAATATTGCCAATAATATTACTGAAATATATAATAATATTGCCACTATTACTGCTACAACAGTTAATACGATTGCCACTATTACTACTGCATGTACTACAAGACAACGACAATATCAATCTGAAAAGGAAATATAAAATAAAACATACCTTCTCCTTCAGAAACTTGATCTCACGAGTAACTCATCAATTTTTTTTCAAATTTACAATTTGTTTCATAACGGACGGCATGTAAACCCATAGTTTTTTATTCTGTCATGTCCACCCAAAACTTGTAATGGCATAGGCAAAACGATTGGTTTACAACTGGCGATATTGTTGATGTCATTATATTTATTATACCATATTATAGAGGGAATTCAGCTTCATTACAAGAGAATTCCCATTGCATAGGTACGCCTTGAAGTTCTGTCACAAAGTAATAAAGAACGGGAATCCCCGCGGCATTGGAAACATGATATTGTGCTCCTCCCGGCTATCCTTTTTGCGTACAAAGCGATACGCATCAGTACCCCCAACTAAAAACAAAAATGTATATTTGAAATACTACGCAAGCAGGCAAATATCAGTGTATTTTGTACTCGTGAATGGGTTGAAAGTAAATAATACAAATGGTGTATCTTGGTTATGCTAGACAGGCATAATAACAGGCCTTTACACAAAACTGCCAGCGGACTGAGTATTTAACACCTCTTTTTTACGGGAGTGAATATATATATATATATATATATATATATATATATATATATATATATATATATATATATATATATATATATATATATATATATATATATATAAAGGAGATGCAGGGAGATGGAAAAAGAGGGTACATGTATGAGACGAAACTAAGTAGAATCTATACTGTTTTCTATAAATGTAGGCCTGGCGATAAAGAAGAAGGAAACAGTCACATGGAAGCAGTTTGTTGAAGTATTAGGATAAAAGTAAAGAGGATGCTGACTTCAATAATGGTCAACAACTATGTTTACTACCTTAATCAGACTGAATATGACGATAGGGCTGACGGTGACATTTTACAACAGGAAATCGCCCTCTGGCTCACACAAATATTTAAGAAAAATCTTATCCTGCCTACTGACTGAAAGTAAAACTGCATTTTGACGGAATGGAGTGTTTTTATAACTACAAGAATATGAACGCAAACCAATTGGAGCTAAATATTACACACACATGTATGTATGTATGTATGTATGTATGTATGTGTGTGTGTCTGTATATATATATATATATATATATATATATATATATATATATATATATATATATATATATATATATATATTGATAGAATCATGTGTCTTTTTGTATTTATTTTATAGAACTGAAAATAGGCATATATTTTTAGTTCTATATGATAAATACAAAAAGAAACATGATTCTCTCAATCATATAAATAGGTGCAAATACACATAATTATATCAATCATATACATATGTACAAATGCACACATAGTTACATCACTCATATAAATAGGTGCAAATATATATCAAAGTGTTGCTCACATGATCAACCACTACATATTTTTAGTATATAATAAGTCAATGGCAGCAGTCATACCATAATCAATACGCTTGCAACATAATTTTTGCCAGGATCATTGAACAAACTTAGGATAACACAAATTTGGTGCAATACGTTTCCCACCACACGTATCGTCCACGTAATGAGTCACCTGATAATATTCGTTATCTGCACAACTAATCAAGAAAATATAGCGTGAAACAAAATAATCAAATGTTTGCACCTCATAAATGTAAATACTGAAATAAGGTAGGTGTGGAAAAATAACAAGAGCAAATGTGTTGTGTATAGCAAATCGTGATGTCAATAAAATATTGATACAGATGTTTGAGGGAAACGTTAGAGATAGATGGTTTCTGGTTCTTGTGACCACTATCCTTGTGGTTTGTTATTACTTGTATAAATACCGTTTTCAGCAGCATCATCATTTAGAAACGCAGCTGCTACTGCAACTACTTTTTTAATTTAACTATGTCAACACCACTACTACCAACTTCGCCATTTCTAATTATATTATTAAGGTATTACTACATTGCTACTACTATTGCTGTTACATCTACCAGTAATATTGTGCTTTTGTCTACTACTACTTCTGCTGCTACTACTACTACTACTCCACTACGACCACCATCAAGACCAAATCCACTATTGCCATTACTATTGATGCCTCTTCTAGAATTATAACTATCAAGTTCACTAATGTTATTACTACGACTACTATTATTATTGCTACTGCTAGCACTAGTGGTATTTCCTAAAGACACAATGACCACTCCTCTTTGAACCCATCTTTGCACCCCTCTCCTTACTACTACAGCTACCATTAATTGTAGTAGAGCTATTGACACAGCGATTACTTCTATCAATACATTTACAATGAAGAACACTAAATGACAATGGATAATAGATAAAATGTGTTTTTTCCTGAAACTGACCTCCACAACAATTGTTGGGAACAGAAATGTCGAAATGGGAGGGACCGTTATATTGTCAGTTTCATTAATTTTGCTAAATATAGCCGCCAGACCCGATCTATGTTGTTCAGGCTTTGCATACTTATATCAGTACATGAGAAGCTAGAACACAAAAGTACGGTTGTCTGGTTACTTCACAGATGGCCGCACAATATTTTTTTTTATTTTACATCGTTATACATTTAAATATAATTGAGGTCGTGGGTTCGAAAACCGGCCGAGGTATACAAAAGACTAATACAAAATGGTACTAGCAGCTGCCCCTTCTTTCACTTAGCATTAAGAGGCTAATGTTAGGACTGGTCGTTCTGGTGACAGGATAATATGGCTGGGTTGGAAATGATGATGCTACATGTCGGCGGCATGATGCCGCAATACTAGACATCACTATATACTCCCACACACTGCAGACATCGTAGCGATATGAAAGAAACATAGAAACAGCTACGTTAAAAATAAAAGTCACACACACACACACGCACATTATTTTCGTTACGAAAACTATTTTCTAAAAAATAAATTGTATTTATTTGACTCTATGGCGAGGCATTCCAAGAGATGGCTGTGGCGACTGTACAACAATATCGTTACAAGACGAATCCTCTCAAGCAAGAAATGTTTGAAAAAATAATTTGAATATTTGCTGAAAAATGTTTTCATAAAACAACGTGAACAACTTTTCTATGTATCCTTGTTCTAAACCAGGCAATATTTTCCGTCTGTATGATAACTAAATAAATACCAACAGTGTTAACAAGCGGATGCATTTCCAATTCCAATATTCGATCACTGCATTGACATAACATGAAAATGCAAACTTTGTTGCTATGATTTACATTGTGAAACACTATGACAAATTCCACTCACGGAAAGAGCAATATCAAATACAGGTAAACTTTATCGAGTTAAAGTGATGTCGTTAGCTATGAAATATCCTCTGTCAACCTTCCAGCACATCGTGGAAATGAAAACGTATTACCGACGTTACTGTGATACATGCATTAATGACGTCATTATCTACAACGATACCTGGAACGATCACTCTGAAACCGTACTGAAATTCTTTGATCTCCTAGTTGATGCAAAGTTGAAAATTAATTTAGATAAAAGTGATCTTTGCCGTGCCTCCGCTGTATCTGTTATGACATATAGTGAGACAAGGTCAAATTGAACCTGTGGAAGTCAATACGGTCAATATTATCTCTGAATTCCCAGTGTTTATCGGCAAAGTAAACTGAGGTGCATTTTGGGTAAGGCTGGATGCTAAAGGAAATGTTTCTCCATTTTTCCTATACGTGCTGAACCCCTGACCAATTGGTTGAAAACGAAAATCACGTTTCGTTGGCCTAGAAATGTCACGAAGCATTTTATAACTTAAAAGCCATATATCAGAGTGCACCAGTTCTTTAAGCTCGTGATTTCAGCCAATCATTTAAAATGTCTGTTGGTGCAAGTGGTGTGGGATATTGATTCAAGAAGACAAAACGTTGTTGCTCCAGACAAATTATCCCACAGTCGAAAAGGAATATTTAATTTTGATATTTACTTTGCAACACTTAGTTAAGTTTCTTTTCTTATTATTGTAATAATTGATCAATGCCCTCTCACTTTCATTAAAAAAGTGAATAGCTAAAATCAGAGATTGCTAAGGTAGAGTTTAATGCTGAAGAGATACAGCATTGGCATTACACATATCACCGGAAAATAATCTGAGTACAGATGTACTTGTACGAGTATGAACGTACAGTATTGCTTTATGTATATGTTGTGTCGTTCGTAAGTGATCTTCCTATGTATATTATCATATGAATATTTGAATAAAATATAAAGGAAAGTTGTATTATATAAATATGTGTTTGTTTTATCAAGGAGCTAGTACGTATATTTAATTCGTTTTGTGTGCTTGACCTTTGCCGACGATTGAGAATATTGTTTTGTGTCTGTACATGTGTTTAGACATGCTTTTAACTTACAAATATCTAGTTTATTGATATTTGAGTTCAAGGCATGGCCTTATACACAAACACGAATATTCTAAAGCAAAATAGTGACACTCATCATAGGTATTTCATTGTGTCTTAGGTTTTGATATAAACACCACAATGTCAGCTAAACAATATTTGAATCCTGGAGGCATGCCACATTTGGCCATTTTCACTGTTTTAGTGTAGGATATGATATGAAACTTCCGCTAGAATCTAACATCTCAAGCTTTTGAACGAAATAATCGATTTTGATGTGTTGTTTGGTTCCATACCAATGTGAATCTGCCCCATTAAAATATTTTCGATTGTATAATATATCTTGGAAGGTGTCACTAAATGTATTCCCGATATTTTTACATATCTTATATCGAGGAATATATGGGGTTTCTTTTTCTTCAAGAGTAGTGATAAAGCTCTTGCCAAGGAAACTAGTTTCATGATCTGCTATCTGATGCGCCAGTAACAACAGATATTTCAATTTGTTGACTTTACCTTCCAGAGTCAACCCTATGAGTATGGACTCCTTCCTACAGAACCATCCGTAGGGAGGAGGTAGTCATTGCAAGAATTAGATTTGGTCATACTTATATAACCCACTCCCACATGCGAAGACCCACGTTTCGCTTTTAACTGATTTATTTATCGCTGGTCGATAAGAAATCTGTTATCACTTTTAAATAATCCTACATATAACCTTTTGTATGGCACTAAATATCCTAACGTCCTGATGCGCTGTACAAATACAATCAATCAATCACTCAATCGTCCAGAGCATTTTCTATGAAACATAAGCTCAGTATGCTGTTCTCATCAAGATGGAACGCTTCAGGCCTTGTGGTAGAAGCAAACACTGTTGGATCAAGGAATTGAACGTAATAGCATTCCGATATTTATAAATATCTCGGATGTTTTAGTCCAATAGGATAACTACTCTTTTCATAATATTCAGTGTGTAAAGTGAAACGTCTTATAACAGATTGGGTCCTTCATCTGTCTTTCATGAGGCTGCTGTCTCAAGATTATGCTAGCGTTCATTGCAATCTCCGGAGTCGCCTTTAATATTCCAGCATACCGGCAAAACGAAGTGTTTGTGTTCTGTACTATGTTGCATTCCCGCATACCAGCAAAACGAAGTGTTTGTGTATTGTACTATGTTGCTCACCAATTAAAGTGAGAATTTGATGCAGTCGTGTTGAAGGATTTTATTCTCATATTGTCTCATGGAACAGCATTGTATTAAACGTACTATTTTCGTGGCTCCTCGTGGCAACTAAATCATACACATTCATTGTAATACCTTCCCTTGGTAAATAAAGTTAAACTGCTGACTGACCATAATATAGATGTATATATTTAATGTTCAGTAAATTTAACGATTCTGGTTGGTTTAAACAATAGTATTTACCAAAACTACCATCGTGACGTGTGCATCAAGATGGACAATATATACTGAGTAACAAGCATCACCTTATTTTCAGTTCTCTGCTCATTAACAATATGTGTTGTTATAATTTATGTAATGTGGCTCTAGTGAATAATGAAAGCTCAATATTGCGAAAAATATAATAATGTCAGACAGTAATAAATGTTTACTGCAGAGACATGTTACTCTGTGCACGCAAATATACAAAAAAGGAGAAAAGAAAGAATTTTAAAAAAATCATAAAGGTGCTGAAACTTATGGGTTCGGAGATATAACAACTTAACGTGATGGCATCAATAATGACCAGGAAACTCTTTAGATCTAAAACCACCGTGAACATCTCGTTGACCCCAGCGGATTATTGGGGGAGGGGTTCGTGATATATATGTGATGTGGGGCAATATTCCCATTGATTGATTTCTCAAAGTAACATATCTTGTACAGTCTACAAGAAAATACTTGGAGGTTTCTCTTTTACCGCAAGAATATAAATTGCTAGGTGACATATAGTTTTCAAAAAAGATCTTCATTAAATAAACTACAGCCAAGTTAGTGTGTGCTAACCTTAGATTGTAATAAATGACGCCTTTTCATCCATTAATATTTAGGTGTGATTCAACAAAGTGCAGCAAAGTTTTCTTTTGAACTTCGACAGGAAGAAGTTTCCATTCTGTAACAGACTTTGGTAGATATAATCTTTGGCATAGATTTGTCCTGGCGAAGGTCGTTTGTAAGTTTGTTCCATTACGATCCCCCTGCGGGTCCGGAGTTGTAGAATTGGCCCGACGAGTCCTCACTACGTGTTGAAAGGGGGCGACTAAGTAGAGGCAACCTGTTTGCCGTGGGTTGCATCCCGTGTCGGGGGAGGAAAGGATCTTGGTAGTTCAGCAATACATTGCTTTGGCCTCTACTTCTTCTAGACGGTTGGTCGCAATGGACCCGGTCTCGACAAATCGGCTGGTCTCGCCGAGCCCTAGGAGATATACTCGCTTACTTTCTTTCTCTTTTTCCTTGTATCTATCTTGACAGCACTGTTGCCTCTACATTATATCCCTTTAGCTTTCCCTTTCCCAACTCTTAGAAGATTTCCTAGAAGGAGTAGCTTAACGGGTTAATCAGGAGGTAATTTTACCGACTGAGTATATCTTACGGGATGAATCGGGAGGGGATTTTGCCTGTTGAGTATAACTTGTTTATATCCTAAGCACTTGAAAGTTTCATCTTGTTGGGCTCCTTGGTGAACGGGGAGCGCGGGTGCTGAATTTTAACCAAGCCAACATGGAGAATTAACAAAGTCAACACAAACGAACAAAAACTTTATCTGACTCGGATAATGAACCATGTAGTGTGGATTCATTCCTACGCTTCATAGTGATACAGTCAAAAGATGCTTCAAGACTGCTTGCGTCACTCTCACCATTTGTAATAGAAATTACCATTACGGGATCAATCGGCACACCAAAAAGTGTAAAAAAGTTAAAGTCGGGCTGCATTCTGGTTGAGTGTGAGCAACGAGGACAAACAGAAAATATTCAGAAAATGGAAATTTTCTTTGACATTCGAATAACCTCATTCGCTCACACAACACTAAATACATCCAAAGGCGTGATTCGCTGTCGTCACTTGGCTGGAGTCAGAGACACATATATCATCGAAGGGATGAAAAATGAAAGTATCACTACAGTCCGTAGAATACGTATTTGCAGGACACCAACACCATTGTACTCACCTTCAACATGCCAACAGTAACCAGAGTGGTCAAAGTTGGCTTTCTGCAAGTGAAGGATGGGTTTATACATATCGAACCCATTTGGATGCTATAAGTGTCAGACATATGGCAATCATGAAGACCGAGGCACAAAAAGCCAAATATGTGGCTGATGCGGAGACCATTCTCATCGGGAATCCGAGTGTAGATCTGCTCCTCATTGCGTCAAGCAACACAAGGAAATACAAAGGGAAAAGTACACTTCTAACATTCTCTATCCAGAGGCCAGAAAGCTTATACAGGCTAAAACGTCCCTTCCAGGTATAGCCTTCTCCACTGTAGTAAACAACAATCTCAAAACAATGAAGGACTCTCAAACTCAGACAAAACCACCCGATTCACCATCAAGCCCTAACACACCACATTACCGAGCACAGAAAAACACGGTATCTACTCAAATAACTTTCAATAATACCCCAACACCGAAATCACCAAGCAGTAAAAACTATCTCAAGGAAATAGGCAGCAAAAGGGGTCAGATCACCAAACAAAAACGTCATAATAGGTTCGGAGACATTGAGGACATGTATGAAGAAGACACTGCTCCATGTGGTCAAGGTGTCTCCAGACCTACCACCCAAACATTCATCCACTTACTTCCAAAAGAGAAATAGCTACATAGATTGACCCCGCGAAAGGTCTAACCTCGCTTCACAATCTCCACTTTAAACATACAATAAAGAACACCATCATACAATGGAACTGTCGAGGTCTTAAAGCCAACTACAATGATATTCCTCTGCTTTTAAATGAACATGATTCTGCAGTACTATGCCTTCAGGAAACATTCTTAAAAGATACGGATAATATTACACTTAAAAACTACTCCATTTTTAACACCTACTTTAGAAACGTTGACAGGGCCTCAGGAGGAGTTTGTGTTGTTGTGAAGAATAGGGCCCCTCATAGCGTCGTCTCTTTAAACACAAATTTGCAAACCATTTCTGTAAGCGTCACTCTGCATCGAGTGATTACCTTTTGTTTTATTTACATACCACCAAACACCAACCTACTACCAAATGAATTAGACAACCTTGTTCAACAACTGCCTGCGCAATTAGTTGATTTTAACGCCCATAACATTGTATGGGGATCAAATCATATAAGTGACAGAGGCCAAAAAGTAGAAGACTTCATTTCTAGACACAATTTGTGTCAATATAACACCAAATCTCCGATGTACTTACATCCAGGAATGGGTACATACACGTGTTTGACAATTTGTTCTCCTTCGCTGTTTTTGGACTATGTCCGGTCGCTGATAACCTTCACAGCAGTGATCCCTTTCCAATCTCCCTTGAAAATGATCACTCTACAATTGATGACGCAATTCCACAATGGAATATAAAGGAGGCCGACTGGGCCAAATTTGAAACACTGAAAGGTAGTCTCAACTGGGATACCCTTTTCAACGTTAATGACCCTATTCAGCATTTTACTTCTATTTTAATCTAGATTCCAGAAGAGTCCATTACCAAGTCCTCACCGAACTGTAAAAACCACAAAAAATTTGGTTAGTTAAAGAATGTAAATAGCCATCAGATAACACCGAGAAACACTGAGAAAATATAATAATTTAAGCACGTACCGTATACTCCGGGGCAGAGCTCTACGCACGATCAAAACAAGCAAACGAGCATGGAATAAATATGTTTCTTCTTTAAACTCTTGTTCCTCTATAAAGAAAGTTTCGAACAAGATCCGAAAAAAAAAATGGAAAGAGAAAACACAATTCTTTCCGACATCTGAAATTGAACAATAATTTTATTTCCAAACTTGTAAAAGAAGAAATCCTTGCTGACAATTTCTCGAACAATTCCTCATCATCTAATTATTCAGAAGCTTTTCAAGGAATAAAAAAAAAAGAAAAAGAAAATTCACGTTTAAATTTCACCTCCAACAACTGGGAAAGTTATAACCAACTGTTCCTACCATCGGAGCCTATGGAGGCTTTCAACAGGCTTATGATACATCCGCTGGGATTGACGAAATACATTACCAATTTTTGAAACACTTTCCATAACCATCATTAATATCTCTTTTGAAAATCTTCAATGATGTATGGATTACTGCTAATGTACCTAAGGATTGGAAAGAAGCAACAATAACACCAGTTCCCAAAGCAGGTAAAGATGGTACAGATGCTACAATCTATCGCCCATTTGCACTGGCAAGTTATGTATGCAAAACAATGGAACGAATGATCACTTCTCGTCTTCTATGGTATTTGGAGATTAATAATTTAATATATCCTTTTCAAAGTGGCTTTCAATATGACTGCAACACCAATAACCATCTGGTTAGACTGGAATCATTTACTCGCGACTCTTTTAACAAGAACGAACATTTAGTAGCGGTTTTCTTTGATTTAGAAAAGGCATATGACACGACATGGAAGTACGCGATATTGAATGACCTGCACGATCTGGGTCTAAAAGGCCGTATGCCCTCTTTTATATCAAACTTTCTCTCAAACAAGGAATTCAAGGTACGAGTGGGTTCTACCCTCTCAGATATGTACGAACAAGAGTTGGGTGTTCCCCAGGGCAGCATTTTATTCGTAACGCTTTTCAACATCAAACTTAATAGCATCACCAAGTGTTCAGCTCCTGGTATGGATTTTTATCTCTATACGTTCATGATTTTTTAATATCTCATCGATCAAAGGAACATGCATACAATTGAAAGACAACTACAACAAAAGATAAAACAAGATTCAAAATTGGGCCAATACCAACGGTTTCACATTTTCAAAGTCAAAAACAGTATTCATGCATTTCTGTCATTTACGCAGACACCCTGAAGAACCTAAACTCACGCTGAAGAAACGATATTACCAGGTATTATCTTCGACAGAACACTGATCTTCATTCCATACATAAAGTACTTGAACGCTAAATACGTGACATCTCTAGATCTGCTTAAAGTAGTAGCGCACACTGACTGGGGTGCAGATAGAAAAGTCATCCTCAATTTATGTAGAACGTTTATTCGCTCCAAACTGGACAATGATTGCGTTGTTTATGGTTCAGCTAGAAAGTCATACTTGAAGATACTTGACCCAATTTATCATGAAGGAATAAGACACGCTCTGGGAGGATTTAAGACATCCCCATGAGAAAGCCTTCTCGCTGAAGCGAACAAGCCACCTTTATCACATCCTACAGAAATACTTTCCATACAGTATGCTCTCAAATTAAGATAACACCCTCTAAACCCTGCTTTTTTGGCGGTATCTTCAACCTAAATATCAACCCTTATACGAAAATAAACGAAACGCCATACCTCCCTTTTGGCATTAGAATCAACCAGCCTTGATAGTAAAAAAATTGATCTTTCTAAAGTTCAGACTACTTAAACAACCAAAAGTACCTTTTACGCTACACGACGGAAAAAATCTGAAACAAACCCTTCCCTCTTCCACAACTCTTATCATGAACTCCTCACAGAATTTAAAAACTACACAAGAATTTATACTGAAGGCTCATAGGATGAGGAAAAGGCTGCTTCGTTAGTGGAGAACACACAACACAAGTTCGCTTACCAAATGGTACATCGATATTTTCAGCCGAAATCAGAACAATAGACCTTGCTCTGCAATATATCGAAAACAAATGTATTATAAAAATGTATTATAAACAGCATCGTCTTCTGAGACTCACTATCAGTACTTCAGTCACTACACAACAGAAAAATGGAAAACCCATTATTAACCAATATCCTCATCAAAACGTCTGAGCTGAGTACCTCCCACAATATATTAAAATGTTGGATACCTAGCAATATTGGTATTAAAGGTAACGAAAAAGCAGATCGCGCTGCTAAAATGGCCCTATCCCTAGAACCATCTCATTTTACAATACCGTATACTGATTTTAAACCTGCTATCAAAGAGTCCTTACGTCAGACGTAGCAGGAATCATGAAATGATACAATGAATAACAAACTTCATGCAATCAAGAGCAAACCCTAGGAGAATGGACTCCTTCCTACAGAGTCATCCATAGGGAGGAGGTAGTCAATTCAAATTGGTCATACTTATATAACCCACTCCCACATGCTAAAAGGCGAAGACCCACCATAATTCTTTTCTTGCAATGGTTCATTCACTGTTAAGCACTTTATGATAGAGTGTTTCGACCTCAAACCTACGCGCGATCAGTACCACAATGTGCATGACATGATGGAACTGTTTGATACAATAAACGTCACTTGTATTATAGAATTCCTGAAACTTTAAATGATCCTACATATAAGCTTCTGTATGGCGCTATATCGCCAATTAGTGCTGGTGCGCCGTAAATATACAATCAATCAATCAATCAATTATAAAATTCCTGAAAGAAATAAACATTTGTTATAAACTATATTTGTTATGCTATCACCTTGAGCATTTTTATGAAATGTATATACCGTCCTTTATATTCAATACCTTTTCATATAAATCTTCATTAACATACCCCATTTACATTCCCCGTTGATAGTGAAGTTTTATATATTACCTTTACCATCTTATCATGTTGCTTTGAACTGTTTGATTTTTTTTATCGCTGGTCGATAAGAATCCTTTTATCACTTTTAATTAATCCTACATATAACCTTTTGTATGACGCTAAATAGCCTAAGAGTGTTGATGCGCAATAAAAATAAAATCAACCAATCAATCAATTAATCACTCAGTCAATGTATGTATGCATGTATGTAGGTACGTAGGTATGTAGGCAGGCAGGTAGGAAGGTAGATGGGTAGTTTAAACAACAATGCCTTTGAGATGGAATCTACTAAACAATTAATCGGAGTGTGTCAGTTGCTAACCTGTTAATAATGAATATGTTGATATATAGCTTATACAGGAATCACAATTTGGACCTTATCAATGTGTAAAGCTGTTAATATTGACAACACTGACATTCCCAGATACACCGAGGTATAAATTAGTGTCAGGTACTGTATCAGTGTGCAAGTTAGTATCATTGAAAATAGTGGCATTCATATTTACATTGGTGTTACAAAGATAAGCCAGGTACGGTATCACGTTGAAAAGATATTATGATCGACAACATGGACATTCACGTTTACGCCGTTGTTACAAAGAGGAGACATTTACACTATCAATGTCTACAGCTATTACCATTCCGAACAAGAACATTCAGATTTACATCGGGTTTACAAAGGAGTGCCAGGTACAATATCAGGGTGAACAGGTAATATCAATGACAACAAGGATATTCACTGTTACATTGGGATTATAAGCAGGTGTCCGGTACTTTCCCACAATGTGAAGCTTTACGCTGAATAGGTTACCGAACAGTTTGCACGTTCTTCGATCCGGCCACCTAATTCCCACACACATTTAAAATTATCTAACTGACCTCCTGGTATTAGTGGTGGTGGTGGTTGTGTGTATGTTCATGTGTGTGTGTGTGTGTGTGTGTGTGTGTGTGTGTGTGTGTGCGAGCGAGCGAGCGCAAATTCACAGGAGTGGTATGCAAATCCACTACAGAGTTTAATAATTTGATTTAATAATTAAAGTGAAATGTGATGATACAAATGTGGTTACTTTAAATAACATAGCTGTGTTTCGGTGCTTAGAGTTAGCTGACGTTCCCACGACTAGAAGTAATGTAGTAAATGCTGAATTAGGCACATACATGGCGCTGTTTTGTTTGAAATCACTTCTTGTGGTAACGACCATTTTAAATTCTCTTACTCTTTATGGCCCGCCTGTGTCGCTGTCAAATCTGCGTCAAAGAACGACTGGTAGCAAGGCCATAATTTTAAATGAGTACTATGGGCCTTTAAGCTATGTTCCAAGATGGACAAACAATATGTCGCTTATAATACAATATGTAACGTCTTAAAGGATATGGATGCATTCCTTTGAAAATATGTAAATAATGGTTCGATTGGGAATCAAAATGTTATTGCTAGCTTCCGTTTCTAACCTCATGGATCGCATTGCTGTATATAAGGTAGTAATAAAATCAAGCCTATTGCATTTCAAGTCTTGCAATTGCCGTTCTGACTTGTCACGTAATTATGCTATTTCATTATGTCAATTGCACAGCAGGTACAATGCAATAAACTAAATTCATTCAACATTTGGTGTTATGGTACCTTTTCAAAGAGCTGTCACTTTTTAAAACTGCTTTCTTCTCCGACATTCAGTTGATGGTACCAGAGACCATATCAGAAGAAGTGTGAATCCAACGGCCTCATGGTCGCGTTAATGTGCATAAAGTTGTTAATTTATTTCGTTTCTATTTTGTTCGCTATATCCGTTGACCTCTAATCCAAAGAAACGAGAGCTTGATTACGTGACAAAAAAAAACTTATGCGCCTCTACCGACCGAACAGAAAACTACTGCCTAATTGTTGTTCTTGTTATAGCGTTTAGCGCCGTTTTTCAGCACAAGATAGGCTATATATGGCGGCCAGTATAAATGGTTGAGGAATAACCCGGGAAACCCCCGGAAACAACTAACGACTCATGAGAAGCTACCGGCAAGCTTTCTCAAATACCCACAGAGTCGAATACACTCAGATAGAGGTGAGATGGCAGTAATCCGTAACGGTGAGCTCTTTAGACCACTCGGCCACTCGGGCCCCCTACTGCCTGAGGTTTTAATTCAATCGCTGGGAAACGTACATGACCAGATTTCAAAACGTTAGTAGCTACAACAGCTAAGGTTACTACTTCCAGACAAAAGGCCACAAAAGACGACAAATACTACCCTATACACGAACAATAATAATAATTTTAATTGGGAACCTTAAATCAGTGGTCTAATTTCAAATTTCGATATTGTTTCATTGGTGGTCCTAAGCAACTATTACGTGAAATCCATCAAGCTCTTTGTCATGTCGGAGAATAATTGTTGTTTTTATTTCTTTGACTTCGACGATGACCATGACATCACAAACCGGTTGGTTTTGGTGCGTACTTTAGTGGCGGGTGAGACCAATTCCTTCTCAGAACTATCTATATCAGACTCAGTAGGAGTTTTGTATAAGGTCTGGACGTTTGTCGATGACTGAAGATAGTTTTATTTTGTTTCAAAGATCTACAAAGATGTTTACTTTGAGCTTTAGTTCAATAACCAGCGTTGGAAGCTTCTAGAATCCAATTGCTTACGAATTTTGAGGGAACATGACCCACTTCCTGGTTGGTATTTTGTGTCATAGATTTTGAAATAAAACTTGTGATCAATAAAATTATTCATTCCTTTCTTTAACATCAGTCTTTGTGGGATCAATTTTAGCTGTTTTCAATGATAAGAGGAATTATTTATTTAGATTATTTATTGGAATTTTAATGGACTCATTTACTTTTGGACTTATTCACTATTCTTTTATTATGCAAATTCATCCAAAGACATTCCGGATTTGATCATAGTGATGCAGCAAGACTATTGATATATCATTAAATTGACTTAGTTTTAGAATTTTCATTCATTTTGTTGGTAATGATTTTAATATCACACATTTAAGACAGTATTGGTGAAACCAAAAGCGGTCATGTAGTGCACTGCGGTTTGTTTCAACCGGAAGGTTTAGGGTCTCTGAGAAAGGACGAGTTTTTTGTTAGTACGAGATATTATGCCTTTACGGGAGATACTGCATCAGTTATGTTCTGGTCCAGTATTTGGTATCTATGAACTCTTTTTAATAAAAGTGCTTTGGGCTCGGTGTGAAAATCTCTCTCTGGTCTTGATAAGGAAATTAATTAGTTACAGTACGAAAACCAGATGGGTTCGGAATTGTCATAATTTCAGCTTGTTACGACCTCGTTGTCTTAAGCACAGTAACAGAAAAAGAAAACGAAACCTGCAAGTTTAGTAAAATTCAACAAATAATTTACATTCCTAGAATACAAAGTGGAAAATTAAAATAACTAACAATATTATCAATGTAAATTCTAAATGATCCTAAAGATTCTATCACAAATACAACAGTATAGTGTTCAGATTTAATTCCATTATTGAATGTGCTGATTTGTATGCAGCCTTGAATGTGCTTACGTGAAAACAATCCTGCTAGATCACAATGATAAATCCAGAATGTCCTTGAATGAATTCACAATAATTCAGAACAAGTGATTTATATCTAAAGTCAACGAGCACTTTTTAATTCCAGTTAAAATAAAATAATCCCCAAGACAGATATTAAAATGAAAATGAAGAACCCTGATGTAAAGACCCTGATAATGACCCCGCATGGCCTATGGTGCAGTAAGTTTTTTTCAGAGATGAACTGAAACATAAATGAGGTCTGCATGTGGAAATTGTAAAGATATGGCAATAGTAAATTAATGAAATTTCGATTAAGAAATGAAATCCGTACTTTTTTGTCGCAGTTGTGTTGGAAAATCCATATAGTTTAAAATAAAATACGTAGATGGTGTAGCACCAGAAACGGCTTTAATGCTAAGTATAATTTGCCAACGAGTTTTGAGACTGATTCCTGAGGTCGTCAAAGACTGGTCTAAAATTAATAAACCTGAATCTTGCCGTTGGAGATTCGGTTGTTTTAATTGTCACATAGGTTTACAGAAAAGTGTCTCTGTGTGATTTGAATTTTTAACATAGCTTTAACAATTGTTCGGTCATATCGCTGCGATGTCTACGATGTGGCAGTTTATAGTGAAGTCTAGCACTGGTGCATCATGCCGCAGATATGTTGCTTCATGTCCTACCCAGTCACATTATCCTGACAGCATGCCAACTGGTCATACAATTAATCTCTCAATGCTGAGCGCCAAGCGAGGCAGCTGCTAATACCATTTTTATAAGTCTTTGCTATGACTCGGGACTCGCAACCGCGACCTCCCTCATACGAGGCGGACGCTCTAACCACTCTATTTAAATTGTCAAATACAGCTTTAGGGAAGTAAAATTTCATCCTCAGTAAGCAGAACAAAACAACGATTGATTTATACTAGACATATAGTCATACATTTCCCTTTGGATTGCAGCCTTATACATGTATTTTAAAACTGCAGCACATCAAACAATATGATCTGTATTTTATTACCGATGTATATTGATACAGCAATCTGAATTTTATTTTATAAATGAGTCAATTGTTCAATGAAATGCTTAATGTTCGTATTTTTATCGATTCCTCAAAAAATGCAAATGCATATGCAGTGGTCAGGTCTTCGGTCATATGCTTAGTATAATTAGCAATAACCAATCAGATAGTTATCAGGCAATTTCAGAGTATGAGATACACTTGTGTACTTTCAACATTTACACTCGTTCCTTCTTTGGTTTAATGCTCTATATCACTAGAGGCTAGAACAACAATTTGTTTAGTGTCATTGTCCAGTTGCAGACACTGGTAAGATTTGTTATTTCAAATTTATTTTGCTATTCATCTTTAAGACCACATTTTTCTGTTTCGTAATGTCTTAATGTTGTGTGAAATGTAAAGAAATATGGAGACTATAAAGCCTACTTTAGAAATTAATTTTCTCTATAGACTCATAATGTAATGCAAGAATTCTGAAAATATTGCTTGACAAATTTTTATGTGAAAGACAATCTGTTTAAAGAACGATTAGAGTTATACTTCGAAACAAAATGGAGGGAATCAGATAATATTTGTCAACAGCAGTACACAAGGTTTGCTTATACATATTGTTACGAATATGTAATTAAATTGCTAGTGTGTTAGTTTTAAAATTCTTTTCTATTTTAATTTTGTTTCATTACATTTTATTGTACTGATTATTTTCACGGGATTCGATAATTTTTTTAAAGTATATTCTGTTTATACAGAACTGAAAAGTATTTCATTAGCATTATTTTTAGCTGACCTCGTCGTAAAAGTACCTTCAAGAGATAACAAGTATTTTTCTGTTGTTGTACCCATCTGGAGTTATTTTTTATTTAACAATAATTTATATTCTCTGGAAAATAAGAGACATACAATGGAAATTATTCAGAGTGCTAAAAGCCGGAATATTCTTTTGTGACTCAAAAAATTCAACGTGGAACTTTTAACATCAATCCTTCATTCGTCTGATGTCATCGTCCGCCATCTTTGAACTTCGCCGGGATTCTAACTTGGATTTATTTAGGACATTTTAGTGATAGGACTTGTGTGTTTCAATTCTGGGATTAATTTTTGGATTATATTCACAAACTGTACATCTTTTTCATACTTTTACTGTGTTTTGTAGGGAAATAAATTATTTTTGTTAAAATTGACAAAACTTGTTGGCTTCACTCTTTTCTTTGTTACTTTGAACGAGCCGAGATTTGTAACAATATAATATAAATAGAATTGCAGCAGAAACTTCATACAAGATACGGTTGAGACGTTTAAGATGTTAAATATGTAGATAATATAAAGAATGGCTTTATAACAGTTATATTGGACGTGTGAATAGTGTTGCACGTTGTCTGGCCACACAAGTTATAGAAATTGATCGTTTAAATAATTTATACTCATCAGAAGTAATATAATTTAACTTTATACACGACAATCTAGATCAGTAAATGACCTTTAAATGCTATTTAAATGCATAGACTCCATATTTTTCGATGCAATAGCGGTTATTATTAAGGTGAAGAAAATTATAAAATTGTTATCTGTCCGGATTTCACCTTTTTCATCGTGTATATATGTATTATATAAATATATAACACATTACCCTAAAGCAAGGATGAACCCTTTGTCATCATCGGAAAATCTCTAAAGGCGATACAAAATGTTATTCTTGGGTTTAAAAATTCTTTAAACATTTCACGCTCACATGTTTGGTATTATTTACAGAAAATATCATTCTTACCAAGAATCCTCGCACGTATCCAGGTATCGTTATTATTCACAGATGAATTTAAAAGTAATAAATAATACCAGACTTTTTGAATTTTAATGCTGCCGGGAAACCAAGGCTTAGTATCTAGACTCACTATGGATAAAATTCGAGAAACACAATTATATTCTTAATAATAATAATAATAATAATAATAATAATAATAATTGTAATAAATATGGTACTATCACAAAATATAGCAATCCTATTTTAACACACTGACTCAATAACGTTTATCCATTTTGCTAGATAAACAGCGAAATAATGCAAGATAATAATATTATTATTGATTCTCTAGATAAAATTATAAAATTGTATGTGCTATGCATTGCAAGGAACTTACGAAGGTACATAAACCTTTCGCAGGTTGTCATAACGACACTAAGATACGTACCGTAATATATCAAGTTGCCTTAAAAAGAAATCATTACAAAGGTCAATTCCACCTAATTTCCCTGACTTTATGCTTTATATAGCCTGTTGCACATCTGCTTCATTTATTTTACCGTCTAGATTTTCATGTCGAACATTAGGTGTTTCGTTAAGTCTGAGGTTTCGGTCCAGCTCGTATTCTATTTTAAATAATTCTGAAACGTACAGGTACCATTCAATGATGTTTTTGTTTCCATTGGCGGTGTTCGGACATTTCAAACGTTTCCAGAAGCCTTTCGAGTCTTCATCTGAAGGTGCTTTTCCAAAATATGTCTTTTCCATTTGTCTGCATAGCTTTCATTGTTGCCTAGTTGTGTTTTTCTACATACTGGTATAGTGCATAAAAAAGCCAATCTATCTGTCATGTTATTATTTCTGAAGTTTCTGAATACATCAAATACGCGGTATTTTGTTGCTTTGCCGTCTGCATAATATCAAGGTTTATTACTGAAGCTTGATCATGTTTTTTATTGATATTTTGATCAACTTTCATGGTACTACTACTGTTACTACAACTGTTTCTACTACTACTACTACCACTACTACTACTACTACTAATAATAATAATAATAATAATAATAATAATAATAATAATAATAATAACAATAGGAAGTTTGATTATAACAATAATTCATCCAAGTATTTATATGGCAAGGTTAGTTTTATTACAAACCAACTTTTATTTTGCGAGTACAGGAAAATCGGAAGCAAGAAAGGGATTTGTTAAAAGAAAACGAAAAGGTTGGAAATCTTACGAAAACAAATCACAACTCGGGCAGTATACGGAACATGAAAATGCAAAATTCTGTGTTTAGTGAAAAGAACAAAATAATAAATGGTACTTATCGCGCGAACACACTGTAAGTCGAAACTAAAATAAGAATTAGCAAATAGCAACAAATGTTCGTGGTATGGAAAGTTAAAAGAGTTATATGAAAGAAACATGACCTATTCAAAAATGACTCTTGACAAGCAACTATTAGTTGATTTGAAACTTTAAAGCAATGCAAACACTGACCTACACATTATTTGGTAGACACGATAATTTGGCAAGTCTAGGCTCAGCGAATGGGTAATTATTAAACACCTAAAAGCCATTGGTTTTGCATTGAATATAATGCATTTCTTTTGGAACAATATTTGACAGGGTTTCTTAAATTTAATGCACCGGGTATTCAAAAACATTATATAATAGGAAATATAGTATGAGTTAATTATTAATTTGCTGCCCAAATGTAAGACGTTTTGCTGAGTTCTATATTTCATATAAAGTATCATAACCCGTTATAGTAGCCGAATGTTTCAACAAATATGCCGAATAGTATGAGCACACGTGCAACATTTTAAATTGGACCAATATGTTTCGTATAATTGGTAAAAAAACAAAGACAAACCGCTGATTTATAGCTATACCTGCTATAATGCAGCTGTCGTCCTACACATTTAAATATTTAAATTGTTGCAATTTTCTCAATGCATAATAAAATCGATTTTCACTTGAAAGAGACTGAGGTGCATGCTACTAAAGTCAACTGATTCCCTGGAATCCCCCGTCGATATTTCTACAGCGGCACTCAACGTTGGCTCGTGTACCTTGATAGCGATCTTCGTTTCTTTTCCTGTTACCGATTTGATTCTGAGCTGAAATTCATCATTGATTTGTTTGATTTGATATGATGCTGTTGAAATGGTAATGACCTCCCAGATTAGGACTGGCTGGGCAGTTCCTTCAGTGGTTGTTTTATGTGAAAGTACCGGCGAATTATTAGCGTCCAATCCACCAAATGATTTTTCTTTGATATTTGGCCAACTATAATAAAGTCGTAATTGTGCCAGTGCAATTTAAATTGTCCGACCATTGGGAGCTCTTATCGGAGTTGGAAAACCAATATCGAATTCTGGCTGTGTTGATGTTGCTGATATCATTGCGGTCGTCGACGGTGTTGTGTTAGCGATGATCTGTTCCAGTCGTGTCGTTATTTCTGCGGTCATTATTATCTATACGGCGGAATCTAAATGTATCGCTGGCAACGCTGAAAACATTGTTGCCTGCAACGGTGTGTTGACGTTCTTGTGATACCGAACATGAATATCCCTAATTTCAGCAAATTCATTATCTGATATTGCACAGTCATTTAACCCCGCTGACAGTATCGATGATATATTTATACACGCATTTGTCGCAGTGTAAGTTATTTCCGTGTGTTTGTGCAAATTACTGGCACATGTAGATATTTTGTCGCGATAATATTGAGTACACTAGCAACGCCGACAACAACGACGCCGATTCCAGCCATGTGTAGTATCACGTGCGTCGCTGATAATGTGCCGATTAACGTCGTTGTTCCAGCAATCAGCATGAAAACCGCGTGTACAACATTGTCGATGACGATGTTTCGTCTGCAATATTTTATTTGTTTTATCGTGTGCTGGTCTATAATTTCTTTCAGCAATGCCTTCCACGCACATGCTTGATTATATCGAAACGATTGTGTGAGATTCATTATGGTATATACTGTTACAAGCCAGGGGTCTTTGCTTGACCGAGCGGTGTCAAACCCTGGCGCGATCCCCGCTAGAAGTCATAAATTTACCCCAAATTTCCAAAGACTTCTATACAACTTCAGTTGTAAGTTAGAAAGCCCGACGTGTTCATTCTATACATAAATTTTACTCTAATCAATGTAAAACCACAGATTTCCCAACTTGCCAAATATCTATCAACCGCACGTTTGCATAGTTTCCCTTCATCAACTTTCCGTCAGCAGTATACGCCGGAGAAACTCTACAAATATCCCCTACCACAGGGAACTGTTTTAACTACGCCACCTTAGGCCAGTCAATCCATGGTTCCAAGGCACATTACGCCAATACAACTACATCACATTTGCCACCATGGCGACATAAACGGTATCTGCAGAGTCCCTCTCATTTATTCCACTGTGTAATTTACCGGTTTCCTACCGTAAATACTGCCACTGCAGTCACAACACCAATGTACACTACTAGATTTTATTAAGGACTACATTATCCCAGGGACAGTCATGCGGTTTGGGTCCAGTTCGCTACACACTGACCGTGGAATCATGGAAACTCACTAACACTTTCTCTCCGTGACGTTTGCTCTTAATAATTGGTTAATTATTTCGGGCTACGAAATATTTCCATTGCACCGAATTCCAATAATCAAACAAGTAAAATCACACAAATCTAAGAATTCCTTAAACGGGGCGCTATAACCAAATGCGCATCTCCAAAATTTATTACAATACTAAGTTACCAATTGAGCTGTTTACGCGACGATCTCCAGATACCACCAATATGTCGTTGCGATTAAGACCTTATCTGCTGGTTCCAGTATGATTGTTTCCTCGGTATTTTGATTTAACACGACCGACACGGTTCCGGGAAATCTATCGGTTGAATATCGTCATGGAAATGTCGTCAATATCCTAAATTTTGCGGCGCTAAACAAGGAGAGCCTGTACACCCCAGTGACCTGAGCGGTATTGTTTGATGGAGTTGTTTTGTTGTGACCACGTTGCAGATCCAGACGATACTGTGTATACAGAGTTGATGAGCGGAGCAATATAAACAACACTATCTTGTATCGCTTTGACTTTTTCAACGATTTCATCGATTTGTATGCGAATTTCAGTGAGACTAATATCGACAAAATTTGGAACCCCAAAGAATCCGTTGAAGATTCTATTTATGGCTAATGGAAATTTCGTAAAAACGGTTATATGATTACTATATTCAGATCTGAACGGGGTCAGTCCATCATTGATTGTCATTAACGAGGTCATCATCGGGATGTTGCTGTTGTCCACATATTTCTTCATTGCAGCATCATCGTTTGATTCTGGTTCTCTCAAATTAGCAATGATATTTCCTCTCATGTTGAGATCACCAGTCACTGCATCACCGAATTTAGCAACGCATTTACTGATCTCAGTTCAGATCGTGGTGTTGTTGTTGTCCACGTATTTTGTTGCCACGTCGTCGTCTGATTTTGGTTCTCTCACATTGATAATTGTACTTCTGCTCATGTTGAGATCGCCATACTTATGTCTCCAAGTCTCCTAATAAGTCCAGCAAAACCTCTCCCTCGATTGTTAGAAGTGATTCCTCCGAGTCTTTAATTTTACCGGTTTTAGTAAACACCACCAAGTTATCTTCGATTGCGCCTGGAACTCGCTATTGCTCGTCCTCAACCGTCCTTGCTGTACCTGAAAAACAACAACCTCATTTGTGTCAACATCCGCGAGAAGCAAAATTTCAGAGAGTTCATCTCGTGTCGCATATTTTGATAAATCAATGTCACCTTTGGGCTTTCCGCTAGCAGATCTTCCGTAAATATCTACCATTATAAACCATTAACCTGTTTAAATCGACGTGCGGTATACTCAAGCACGATTTTATGAGGTGGCAGACCACCGTTGGTGGTCTATGATGACCTTGACACGGCGTTGGAATATCTTGCCAGACCTAGTATTGTCGTGGCAACATCAACATTTTCCAAATATGATTTAGTGGTTTTACGGTCAATGTTATACGTGGCACTGTTAAATAATGCCATAACGCCACTATTAACAAAACCAACTCGAACTTCAACTGCATATTTTGTATCGTCTGTTTTCAGAAGTCTTCCTTCGATTTCAGTGAATGCCTCGGCGTGCATAAAATATATGCTTGTATCCTCCACTTGTAACTCGATTCGTCCATGTGCGTCAGGTACACGTGCATCATAAGAATAATATTGATAATCACGCACTGATTCATCTTTAAGGACTGGTGCATCCTTATCAAATGCTGGATCAGATACACGTTTTAACATTTTCTTATAATTCGTTGTTGTCTAAAACGATCTTCTAACATTGATCACTATAGCCAATGATGACGAGCCAGACCACTACCCGCTATCAGGTTTGCGTTATGTTGTTTTCTATCTCAGCTACGGCTTGTTTTGTCGGTGATGGCACTCCAGCCAATTCTTTCAACCGTTTATTTGCAGCTTGATTTATTATTTTACCTACATTTGGTGGCATCACTTCGGTGCTGGGCAGTTTTACTGGCTGTGGTTTTCGTCGTACTAATCGTAAGAGTCTGTCTTTGACAGCAGAAAATGCTTTACCAACAAGATTACCAACAGTGCCTATAGCCTTATCCCGAACAACTTCGTTGGCTTTCATACCTAATTGTTTTACAATCAGAATAGCTTTTGGGGCTATCCTTCTGAACAAACCTTGAATAACATCGCCGAGTCCATCTCCGTACATCATTTTATAAACAGGTAATCGTTAATTTATGACCCTGACGCTATAAGGTCCACGTTGGGGATTGCGTCATTTTATTATCTCCGATCTAATTGATCACTCACTGTAGCACTCGTCAGTAATTTCATCGATCAGAGCCTGATAGACGCCACTGTCCATAACGCCACCGGTAAATAAACGCTGACAAATAGCGGCTGCTTCATTGATAATTTCGTGGAAATTGTTGCCTGCTCGACTTCCATCAATCAAAATCTCCAGTCGATCAACATAAGCGAGGATGTTATTGGGACAAAGTTTATCCTGAATCACCGATGATTCAGCTATCATATTACCACGTTGTTTCCTATGACGTCGATCGCAAGTGGCAAGGCCACTTCCGCTTGTTTCTTCAGGTGGTTCATCATATGGATCTGGTTCTGGTTCTAGTTCTGGTTCTGGAGAGCGCTTTTTCTGTTTCTTCGTTGCTTTAGGCTTAGTTTGCATTCTTTCTTCTCCTACTTTTTTATATTGATGTATTGTTTCTTCTTGTTTATTCCCCTCTTCAATTCTTCTCCTGCAACATATTCACCTACTGCGTTTTTAAAGATTTCAAAATCTTTGTCGCCAGTTTTGACTTGCTGAGCATTAATAGCAATCCGATATACATCACTGACCCAATCGTCGGCTTTTAGACTGTAAATATGTTCAGGTTTTACGTATTGATCTTACACATTATCCAAGTGCAGCAATTTCAAATACTTGGTCTCCATTGCTGATAGCGTTAATACCTTCCTCGGTAAATTTACCTGTTATCTTGGTTTTAGGTTTTGGTGGTGGGGGTTGACCTAGTTGGGGGGGAGGCGTTGCAGGCGGCCAGTAATATCAGTAGGTAATGTCTCAAGAGTTTTTTGTGCTGCCACAGTCGCTGTAACAAATTTTTGGGTTCGTTCTACAATTGGTTTAAATAACTGTTCTGTACCCTCTGTAAATTCCAAGTGAGCTTCCTGGAGTTGTTGTAACTGTTGCTTGACAGAATCACGGACTGAAAGATACTTCTTAATTGCATTAAGTCGTTGTTAAGCTAATTTAGTTTTATGATATTCCACAGTAAGTGTAGATTCACTCATTTATATTATTACAACAACTAATTAATTACAGATCACTAAGTCAGAAGATATACAAGGATCTGCTGTATCACAGCAACGTAACTTAATTTTTCCAAATACAATAAACCACCTGGGTCTTAATTTGACTCACAGCTTAGACATTGCCGCGATCACGTGACTGCGCTAAAAGTACCTATGAGCGTAATAACTCACTGAAATCTCCAAGCTAATTATACATTGCCCAGTCACGTGGTCCAACACGCCAAGTTGCTGCAAGTTACAGATAAATTCAATTATTGTATATTCGCTGGAGAAATATACCTGTTCACATAAAATAAAAATACCTGACAAATAGCAGCAGGCAGGTCGAACCGACTAATTTGCCGTTCAAGTATATATTTTGTCCTAAATATATAGGAAATAGTGGTTATCCCTTACAATATTTGTCCCCATTTACGATTGACACTAAATAATGAGAACAATCCGTAGTCAACCTTGACCTGCCTGCTGCTCTGTGCTGCAAATAATTTAAAAATAAAGTATATCAATAATGAACAACTGCAAGTGGTTATTAAGGACTTCTGCAGTCTGTAATAAACGATGTCGTGAAGAATATTGTGCAAAACACAATCAGCATATAAAAATATCTAATGGATTACAACGTTGTATTGGATGCGGATTAGCGTCTCGTGCGGCAATCTGTACAAAGTGTGGTGGTCACAAATACAGCGCATTATTATGTTATTATCAAAATCGGACTAAGCAGAATATAAAAAAGGAAACTCCTCCGACTGTACGTGAATATTTACATAATTATGCTGAAATAACTCCTGCTATTGCTGACCAAGACGAAGATTTCAGAATAATAAACGAGCGAAAACAGCGGGAAAAACAAGAGCTAGAAGAATACAAGGCGATCGAGGAGGCAAAACGAATAAAGAAGATCTGTATAAAATTAAGATGGACCCCTGAGGAACATATGGCTAAGCATAAAAAACGTAATATTGATTATGATTCACCCTGCCTGTTGCAATAGTACATAAAAACATTTACCGTTGTTAACTGTCACGTAGAGACCTTACATCGGCGAATAACAAATTTCAGCCCCTGGTTAACTATAATGTGGAAAATGCGATATTTGTATATATATATATATATATATATATATATATATATATATATATATATATATATATATATAATATTTATCGCACTTTCCACAGCGGCAATATAATCATTATTATTATATAAAAACATTTACTGTTGTTAACTGTCCCTGGAATCTTCAGCCTGACAGAGTCAGGGGCAAATAACGAATTTCAGTCCCTGGTTAACTATAATGTGGAATCTGCGATATATATATATATATATATATATATATATATATATATATATATATATATATATATATATACTGTAGCCCAACTATGTACTTCTTCCATGGCAAGAAAATATAATCATTATTATTATATAAAAACATTTACTGTTGTTAAATGTCACGTAGAGACCTTAGATCGGCGAATAACGAATTTCAGCCCCATGGTTAACTATAATGTGGAAAGTGCGATAAATATAAATTTGTATATATATATATATATATATATATATATATATATATATATATATATATATATATATATACAAATATCGCACTTTCCACAGCGGAGATAAACATGTTCATTTTGTCAATCTGGCGCTTCTATCGGATCAACTACTTCAGTAAAATCCTCAATAGTCGGTGGATTTTTCTTTTTTATCCTACAATCTGAAGATCTTATTTTGTAATAATGCAGAATTGAACGATAATTATTGCCACCGCACTTCACACATAATCCTAAATTACCTCTCATTCCAGTGCCGCAGCTCAAACATGGCTTAGGATTTTTATATCCGATTTTCAATCTGCTTTTATGATAACCACAATATTCTCCGCGGCATCTTTTGTTACATAATTCAGTTGATCCTTGCGGCAGGTATTTACAGTAATTCTGGCCTTTTTGGAACGGCATTACTATATTAATTATAATATTTTTTGTTCAAATATGATTAATATTTTTAAAAATAATTTTTATTTTGAAGATATTTTTTTTCAACAGTATTTATATAATGACAGAAAAAATACAGACTCCCCAGACTGTATATAATAAAGATTATACTTTAATTCGAATAAATAATAATGTTGATGATTGTGATTTTGAGCTAAGTGAGGAATTACGTGATCATATCGCGGCTGAAATATCCGAATCGCCGCAGCATGAACTACATAATATAGCTAAGCGAGGTTATCATTATTTGCGGGAATATTATTCTTTGTTTCTAAATTCATTTGATGACGTCATATATTTTGGTGGTGAGGATCACAGGGAAAATATTAAAGATGATAATGATTATTACTCCAAATACTATGATTTTATCGACGAAAACTCAGATAATGATGATGACAGCGAAGATAATAATGACAAAAATAAAAAACTGTTTCCTAAGAAAGACGCTATTGAAAATCTAATAGCAGTTGGTGAAAAGAAAAAACTAAGCATGGAAGATATATTAAATGATTCTTATACAAAATCAGCATATGGACAAGGTATAATTATCCAACATTTCAATAAATTTTACATTTTTACATCAGACGCTGATTTTGATAAATATGCCGCTCATTTTGTTGGGAAATCCTCTGTGACGGAGATTATTCCAAATTTTCGCCTGAGATATCCTGTATTTGATCTCGAAACAAAATTTATTTATGTAAAAACTAGATATCGGTACAGTTACAAAATTGATTATCTACCAACAGATGAGCGGATTAACCTCGATGATATCATCAATTATTTCGCTCAATTATGTGATTGTGACCGCAAAAGATATTTGTATTCGAGACGAAAGGTGGTTATCATGTACTTTGCAAATCAGCGCCGATATCATTTAATCAGCAGCGAGATTTAATAAATAAAGTTGATAAGGAGAAAATTCCGGCGTAGAATATAGATCGACAAGCTGGTCTTTACAGCATTAAGCTGAATGGAACAAAATCTTATAAACCCCTGACAGAGTCAGGAAAACAGACAACATGTAAAAGATTGATTTTTCATCCTGAATGTTTATTTTTTCCTTCAAAATTATTAGTTTGTCCAACAGCAATTCAACCTCAATATGTTGAAGTAATTGAAATTCAACCTGAAATAACAATCATTGGCTGTGATGAGATCTCCGCTGAGAATATCAAGAGGATTTCTGTCGCGTTAACAGGAGAACCTAATCAATTAATAGATGTTAACAATGTTTCGCAAAATAGAATTACAACATCTAGGAAACCTGATTATTATTGTAAAATATGTGATCGCCGACATGGATTTAATCAACTACATAATTACATTGAACACAAGTCTATTGATTGCCTAGTGTATGTTAACAAGGATGAATTTTACGGTAATTATTATTCTATCTGCTGTCCAAGATCGACAGGAAAACAAATAAGATTGCCGATTTCTGTAATTACCATTGATGAGGAAATCGAGAAAATAATTGCTGGAACATCGAACGATGTTGAATTAAATCAGATAGCCGAGGAACATAAAAACAAAAAATATCTAAAATATCTGATTAACGCAAAACGTAAATTTCGTTATCCAGGATATCTCAAAAGTAAAACAGCGGATCTTTTACATACCGGGCTACCGACACACGAATCAGGACCAGGTTGTAAAATTATTGCCGAAGAAGATTATACTGATGGATCAGCATGTGGAATGGGAAAATCTGAGGCAGCATGGAAATCTTTGAAGGACGATCAATCTGTTGTGATTGTATCATACAGAAAGACATTTACCGAGAAAATACAGACGGATTACAATATTGAATCTTACATGGACATCGATGGCAATATTACATTTAACGAAGGAGACAAACGCCGCGTTATCGTACAATGGGAATCTTTACACAGAGTCCGCGGTGTTCCTGATGTTCTCATTGTTGATGAGTGGTATGGAATCCGCAGACAGCAATTTGCATCAGCCAAGCACAGTAAAGATCGTTGGGAAAAGTTTGCTGGATTAATAACATTGTGTAAAAGATTGATTATTCTCGGCGCAGATGCTAATGATGACGATCTGATCCTGTTCCGTGACAAATTAAGCCGGTCATCAATGAAATTTATCATCAACGATTATAAGCCAGATCATGACAAGAAATTTATTGTAGAACACTCACATCAGAGCAATTTAAATAATCTCCTTGAGAAATTGAAAAATAAGGAAAATGGTAAGATCGCTATTTTCACACACAATAAACAACGAACT
>JAECUM010013442.1:5000-37367 GCA_016617855.1 Megalonaias nervosa | reverse complement strand
GAACTAGAGTTAGTATGGCACGGTAAACAATGGTCTTGTATATACCTGAACTAGAGTTAGTATGGCACGGTAAACAATGGTCTTGTATATACCTGAACCCGAGTCAGTATGGCACGGTAAACAATGGTCTTGTATATACCTGAACTAGAGTTGGTATGGCACGGTAAACAATGGTCTTGTATATACCTGAACTAGAGTTAGTATGGCACGGTAAACAATGGTCTTGTATATACCTGAACTAGAGTTAGTATGGCACGGTAAACAATGGTCTTGTATATACCTGAACCCGAGTCAGTATGGCACGGTAAACAATGGTCTTGTATATACCTGAACTAGAGTTAGTATGGCACGGTAAACAATGGTCTTGTATATACCTGAACCCGAGTCAGTATGGCACGGCAAACAATGGTCTTGTATATACCTGAACTAGAGTTAGTATGGCACGGTAAACAATGGTCTTGTATATACCTGAACTAGAGTTAGTATGGCACGGTAAACAATGGTCTTGTATATACCTGAACTAGAGTTAGTATGGCACGGTAAACAATGGTCTTGTATATACCTGAACTAGAGTTAGTATGGCACGGTAAACAATGGTCTTGTATATACCTGAACCCGAGTCAGTATGGCACGGTAAACAATGGTCTTGCATATACCTGAACTAGAGTTAGTATGGCACGGTAAACAATGGTCTTGTATATACCTGAACTAGAGTTAGTATGGCACGGTAAACAATGGTCTTGTATATATCTGAACTAGAGTTAGTATGGCACGGTAAACAATGGTCTTGTACTCGAACTCGAGTTAGTATGGCACGGTAACGTGTTTAACTTTAGTATACAGTCAAGTACTCTGCAAAACTGCCTTTAGATATTTGCATAAAAGTTGTGTACATGGACTGGGGCTGCCAAGATGGTAACCACTAGTCCAACAACTGCATCATTCTCCTGGATCATCGATGCCAAAATGAATGCAAGACTTTACAATTCTCTGAGGAGTCAGATTGTAAATGTGAAAAAAAAGAAGAAGAACGATTTGAATTCTCGCTATTGATAAATGGAAAGAAAATTTACGTTTATTTATATTATATAAAAAATTGACAATCGTCCTTGCTGTCGTAAACTTAATTCAGATCTCTTCTGATTGGAGCTATAACATTTATATCAATGTTGCTAAGCTAAATGCATATAAACTTTTGAATTAAACTTAAAGAACTTCTGCTTCAGATCTTATAGAATTTTAATTTTAATCGAGTTTAATCTAGTACCTTGTAAGATCTTTCAAGACAGCAACATTGAAACTTAAGGTTTAATTCTTTACGACTTCAAATGTTATGGTGTATCCAAGTTTATTGAAAGATTTTTCTTCCCTATATCCTTGAACGTTGCAATTACAACAACACAAAGTGATGAATATATATAATATATGATATGCACCTAGACATTTTTGAAATCAGCAAGGAAGTCTGTAACATTGTAATTGAGTCCAGTGATGTTAAACTCCTTGGAGAACTCAAGAAGTTTCCTCTTAGCTGATAGTATGTCCTTCTCCATCACAGCTACATTGGCAAATGGCTCCTCAAACCCATCTTTGCCAATAACAGCACGCTCATCAAACTGGTAGAAATGGATGATGCCCTTTGACTCTAGCTCTTGGCGTCTGGACAGAGTGTCAGGGTCGCTGAGCATATGACTGTGGAGAGATGGGATGCACATGACGCCCATAAATTGTCCCTTTGGGGTCAGCCCAGGGCAATATGGTCTGATACCACAAGATATCAAGAAAGAAAACATGACCAAGTCTACTCCATAGAGCTTCTTGATCCAGTCACGGAGATAGAAGCCGCCCATTCTGCCATTGATCTCCATCAGTTTGGGGCCTGTTGAAATCATCTTCATTTCCACATTGAAGACCCCATTCCCCAGGCCGATTTCAGTGCAGCATTGGTAGGCAGCAGTTATAAGTTGTCGCTGCTTGTCGTAAGGGAGGGAACTTGGCATGCAAGCCGCAGTCTCAGTGAATGTCTTGCCTCTGGTTGGACCGTTGTCAGAGACGAAGGCAGCAACAAGTTTTCGTTCACAGATGACGAGGTCAACTTTATGCTCTGTGCCTTCAATGTATTCCATCACCATGACAGTATTACCATGGCCAAGTCCAATAACAAAGTAATCTTCATCCTTTTGGAAGGTTGACTTGAGTTTTATGTACTTCTCTTTCAGTTCCTCTGCACTCTGTACTAAGATATCACCGACGGTGCTTGACCTGTATTCCAGTTTCATGACAACAGGGAACTGACACACCTTTGTGGCATTCTCAAGGTCAGCATTGCCTCCCAGGGAAGTAAACCATGACGTGTACAGATAGGTTCTTGGGAAGTGGGGGATGTCAGTTGTTCTTTTCCTCAGAAAGGATAGTGTGGAGCTCTTGTTTTTGGCATTCATGACTCCCCTGACACTGGGTCCTATTGAAACACAAACAGGTTTAAAGTTAATTAAAAGCAACAAAATGCAAACAAACTGAACTGATAACCAAACCAAACGAGATCATTGTACTGTCGCGTTTTTCCTATAGACCATGTTACAACATTTTCAGTGCCGCCAGAAAGGTGCATCTTTGCTCTGAATGCGAGAAAAAAGACATCTGCATACTGATCATTCATAAAGATTATTCACAATCATCAGAAGAATGAAGGGTCACAAAAATGTTTATTCAAGAGCCATAATTGTTCAGAAATAACCTACAAGTAATATTCACTGGCAGCATGACAAGGATGAAAATCACAAAAGATCCATCCTTAACTACTATGTTATGTCCCAAATTTAGTTATTGGCAAAAGGTGCATTGCAAAGGGCCCGCTAGCGTAAATCTGTTCAAAACGGATTTCTACCTTATCTATGTTTGGAAAACATACCTTCAATAAGGAATATTCAAGATCCAAATGATTAATGTGTAGTGCTTGAAGTCCAAAGTCACTGAACATTTCGCCAATATATAAAGCTGCAAGTCATATCTGATTGAAAGCCAGCAATTCTAAGTAATATTGCAGTAAGCAAACATCAGTAGGATATAAATCTTGGCTGTAACTTCTAATAATATGATAATAATATGAACTCTTGAAAATTAGTCATGGGATGGGCTATCTGGGCGATAAAGTGCTTAAATAATCATTATTTACGTAAGTTTATTGCCAAGAATGCTTATCGAGTTGACTAATCATTTAGTTACGTGAAATGCTGATAATCACTTCCATTAAAAGTATCATCAACAAAACCATATACTAAATATGTTGTTGTACTGCGTAATATTAAAGTCAAGCAGATGGACAATCTGGGGCAGGACTCCTGTAATAGATGTTTTGGAATGATGGATATTAAATATCTTCAATATCGGATAAAAGCCAAAATCCTCACTGAGGTGAAACCAAGCAAATCTTTGTAAAGTAATGTTAAGGAAACAAGCATCAGAAGAACAGGCAGTAATTGGGGCATAGCATCTGTGAATAACCGTACGGAAAACTAAAACATGAACGCATGACAGATGTAGCAACTGTAGAGTTGCATAAGTAATTTGTCTACAATCCAACAATTCTTGGTAACGTTAAACTGTGTAATCTAAATTCTGAATTCAGGGGCCACAATGCTTCTAACTGACGACACAGAAGGCTCAAAGTTGCGTTCTTTTGTGGTCTCATCAACATAAGCTGCATACCAAGTTTGGTTAACATCAAATAATTCCCAGTAAACTTAGCTTGCGATACCAAAATTGTTGATGAATGGACAGGCTGCTATATAGGTGATCCCCCAACTTTCTCAAGCAGAGCTTTAAATACACTCCTATGTAAATTAACCAGGTTAGGATGCTGAATTTAGTTATACACTGTTCCCACTGTTCTAATACCAAACAAACCTCCATAAACGGGCCTAGCCTAAGAAGACAAATGTTGGGTTATCAGGTGTCTGCTTCAGGAAAGTCTCACTTTGGGATATATTTATCGTTTTCAAAACAGAGGTGCGCATTCATGGAATTATTAGAACAAAGAAGTCAAATTAATAAATTGTGGATTTCTTTACACAAAGCTAAATAAGAACACATTCCAAAACAAAATTTCTTGAAGACTGAAAGGTTTAAGCTCATAAATATCGTAAATTTACCTTTGGATAAAGGTATTTATTCCTGCTTCCATCTGCTGAAGTCAGAAAGTGTGATATGTGGCACGTACGTGAATATAGACATGAGCTAAGTACAGAAAAATAGCATTTGATAGTATAGTATAAAGTGTGGGTTACAGTGACTTTCTTCAGTTGTGAGGAGCAGCAGGGAGGGCGGATCCTACAACTTTTTCAATTAGAGATTACGCTGAAAACTAAAGTTTCCTACGGAGATGAAAATACAAACGTCAATAACGTCAAAATCGAAGCTCTAACCGACCCGAAACTTTCCTATTTGGGTTAGCTTCTTTTTGTTACTTTATTTTTTTTTACATTTATGTTTTTGTTTTTTATGACGTGTTTTGTTAATGTAGCCGCTCACTCATTCGATGTCGTCGCCCTCCATGCTGCAGTGTTTTTCAGTCAAAAATGTTATCGAGACCTACACGATATCTTGAACGAGGATCATGTAAATTTATCGTGATAAATCCGTGTGGGGTAGCTTGCGCTTTTGAGAAAAAATTTTTAAACTTAATCATATTGTAATAAATTTGTAGTGGTTATAGCACCCCGTTTAAGGAATTCTTAGATTTGTGTGATTACTTGTTTGATTATTGGAATTCGGTGCAATGGAAATATTCCTTAGCCCGAAATAATTAGCCAATTATTAGGAGCAAACGTCACGGAGAGAAAGTCTTAGTGGATTTCCATGATGCCATGGTCAATTAGTGAATTCAGACCCATGAAAGTGTTAGTGGATTTCCATGATGCCATGGTCAATTAGTGAATTCAGACCCAAACCGCATGAATGTCCCTGTCATAATGTAGTCCCTAATAAAATCTAGTTGTGTACCTTGGTGTTGTGACTGCAGTGGCAGTATTTACGTTAGGAAACCGGTAAATTACACAATGAAATAAACAAGAAGGGACTCTGCAGATACCGTTTATGTCGCCATGGTGGCTAATGTGATGTAGTTGTATTGGCGTAAGTGCCTTGGAACCATGGATTGACTGGCCTAAGGTGGCGTAGTTAAAATAGTTCCCTGTCTTAGGGGATAGTTGTACAGTTTCTACGGCGTGAACTGCTGTCGGTTCGGAAAGTTGGTGAAGGGAAACTGTGCAGACGTGCGGTTGATAGATATTTGGCAAGTTGGGAAATCTGTGGCTTTACATTGATTAGAGTAAAATTTATGTATAGAATGGACAAGTCTGGCTTTCTAACTTACAACTAAAGTTGTATAGAAGTCTTTGGAAATTTGGGGTAAACATATGACTACTAGCGGGAATCGCGCCAGGGTTTGACACCGCTCGGTCAAGCAAAGACCCCTGGCTTGTAACAATATCCATATCCCCTGAACACCAAGTCTGATGAATGTTTCGCAGAGTATGTGTATCGACTCCCTTAAATACAACTAAAAGATTACAATTGTCTCTGATCACTTTAGGTATTTGCGTATATCGCTGAGTAACATATATAAAATCAGTATTTTTGTGTCTGCCTCGGGAAAATATCCGAGCTGGATTTGATTGTTTGTACAGCATCACATTATCATATACTACGAGATTATTAATACGTCCATCGAGATCATCCACAGATGGAGCTTCATCAATATCGGTGATAAAATTAACAATATCATTATCGTCATCATCTTCATCCAACGACTTCGCTTCTTCATTAAAATCTTTAAGCATATCGTAGCATCGCTGATCATCTACGGATGGTGCCACTAAATACAACTTATCCCAACTGAGCCATCTCATTATTAGATTTATCAATAATTGCGTCATACCAGACGCAGATGGACCTATTATAATTGCTCTGATAGAATTTGGTAGCGCCGCATGATGTTTGATTGGTTCTTGCTTTCTTGTAGCTGAGAAGTCAGTGACATCCATGTTGTACAAATATAATAAATAATATGAATTTATATTGTGTTCGATGCAGGGCATCCGCCCCCACCAGTGGATTAACAACAATAACAACAAAGCATAAAAAACTTGCACTTACAGGCAAGAGTGTAAAATGTGGTACAAGCAAATACAAATTTATTTCGTCTCGTACGAAGACAGGTGGTGATATCGCTGCTTCACTGGAGAATTACCAGGGACCCTATGGGCTAAATACCAACGAGAAAAACATCTTCCAAGATATAATTATTGTGGTCCTGGAACCCGACTTGATATCCGACTTGACGAACGAGACCAACCAAGACCAGGAGAGTATATAATAAATGCGATTGATCAAGCATGCCACATTCATGGTGTTGCGTATTAAAGTAAAGATTTACAACAACGACATATTGCAGATTTGAAGTTAATTCACGCGTTAAATTCCATAAAATATAAATCTCTCAGAGATAAACTTGCTAGCTTCCTAGAAAAATCTGTGATGAAAGGTAAACTAGTGCTAGGAGCTGGTAATTAATCATACATAAATATTATAATGGAATCGATATATTATAGCCCAAGAGGATATTGGAGAGAGAGCAGCGATTAGTAAACTTGCTGATGCAGCAGGTGTAGCACGTTCTGTTGCTGCAAATTGGTTAGCACGACAGGCAGTATGGCAAATTTATCTACCACCACCTAAACAATTCAGTACGCACATTTTGATGTCAGTACTCCCAATGAAGTTCATCAAGAAGACATTTTGTTTTTACCACATGATACTATTAAAACACGCAGACGTCAATCACGTACATACAAATACGCCTTAACTGTCGTTGACGTTGCAAGTAGGTATAAGGAAGCAGAACCATTATCAACTAAAACAGCAGCTGAAGTTGCATCTGCTTTTGAACGAATTTATCAACGCGGTGGTCTACGATGGCCACAGCTACTACAGGTTGATCTTGGCAAAGAATTTCTTGGTACAGTATCATCTCTGATGAAACAAAATGTCAAAATCAGACAAGGACATACCGCAATTCATCGCGATCAGGCAATCGTTTAACGATTTAATCGAGCACTTGCTGAGAGATTATTTGGATATCAATATGCAAAGGAAATATCCACTGACCTTAAGTCCGGGGACAAAAGATCTCGTGAAAGGGTTGCAAGACTACCAAGTGTGATAGCTGCGTTAAATAATGAAATTACTTGTGCAACTTCCATGAAACCCATCAATGCGATCACAAAAGAATATACCAATACAACGACGTGACTCTTCCTCAAAACAACCAGTATTAGGTAATGCGACTGTAAGATATTTATATGAACCCGGTGAACTTGCAGGTGGTAAAAAAAGAGCAACTGATCCTAAATGGAGTGTTACCACACATAAAATTTCCAGCGTGGTAAGATCCATGGGTAGGCCTGCAATCTGCAGACTAGATTCAACTGCCTTCACTTCTGTAAAAGCAGAACACTAGCACTCCTACGCCGATTACACTCAAAACAGGTCAATCTCACATTCTCACGTGAGTGACCGAGATTACTATTAATTCTACCCACAGTGAATTGTTTTGGATTATTATTCAAATATTGCCACATCATTATTGTGTTACAACTCGCACAATGATTATTCTGTTATTCTTTCAGTGTCATGATAAAATCAATATCGAGATCAAAATCACGTTTATTTGTTTTGTCAGACTGCTGGTAACTAACTTTTTCTTGACAACATCTTTAATGTTTATATCAGTTATTTCCTCGGTCATCACGCGATCGATTACAATTCGCTTCAGCTGAGATATTTTTCTGACTCTCGACACCGCTAGATAAACTAAATTTGACCATTCGATTCTATCATCGACGATCCAGATATTTGTATCAGAAATAGTTAATCCCTGTGACAAGTGAATCGTCATAGCGTAACCTAACATCCACGATGACTTAACCATCGTTATCTCGTTCCCAACTGCGCTAACATCAGCAACAACAATATCATTAAGAAAGAGTTTTTGTTTCTCATTCGTTCCTGGAATATCAACTTTTATATTCTGTTTTCGTGTTGCTGGGCGATAACAAAGTGGAACAGGCAAATCCAAAAAAAAATTCTTTGTGTAACAGGAATAATTTCTCCTGAAGTGTATCACGAACATTTTTTCGACTTGCGACTATCAAATCAGTGGGCTTCCATAAATTCCAAAAATCATTCATCGGAGTTTCTGAAATTCTTTCACGCATTATCTTACACTGAATTCTAACTGGCTGCAGTCTGATCAATCTTTTAAATTCTTTCAGCGCTTCATCAATAGCTCAATGATCATCAGTTATCTCCTCATAATAATCTGCGAATTTTTTCAGCCATTTGTGTGGAGATGATCCAACAAAAGGTGGAGGTTAACCATAGTCACCACACATGATAATCGCAGTATTCATCGTTAACAACCAGTCGAGAAATATTTGTAATACCTCCAACGATACCGTACAGATCTCATCCCAAATAATAATCTTAGGAATATGTCTCTCACCCATTCGCTCAGGAGTCCACGTATCTCCCTTCCATCGAAAGAAACTGTGATATGTACACGAATTAACTCCACGTTCGTTCATTTCTCGTGCAAGTCTATGTGTGGGTGTCAAAACAATCATTTCGGCGGATTTATTTAATCGTCGAAATAATTCAATCGCACGTGTTGTTTTACCAGATCTACCACACCCGTTGAGATAAACAGTCTTATGACGGGTTACAGGATCAAACACAGATGGAGCCGATGATAATTCCGATAAACGATTACTTTTATAAAATATTTCTTCTGGTCTGTAATCGTCTGATACAGAATAATCAAGAATTTATTCTCCACGATCCCCAATCAGCGTCATTGGAAATATTTAACTGTTTCAGTGATTCTATGTATTTTTTATCTATATAAAATGAATCTGTAGCGACCCTAACCGTGGTATCAGAAAATCTGTTTATCATCGATAATAAATTTATCGAAACATACGCAAGCATCGAAGATCTTAAATGAGTAATCTGCGATGATTCACCATCAGTGCAGCTCACGATTGTACCTAATTTAGTTCCATCAGATAAATAAACATTTTCTCGGTTTATAAAAGTGCCTCTCTCTGTTGTATCAGCATTATAAAATCCAATTCCACATCATCCATGATTTATCTACAACAATGTCGTTTGTGATCATATGATCCACCTTGCGTAAATTTACCAATTATTAGTCTCAGGCTCGGCTAACGTGGGTACGTGAGAAAGCCTGCCAATAGCTTCTCGTGGGTCGGTGGTTCTTCCCGGGGTTTTCTAGGGTTCTTCCTCCACCAATTATACTGGCCGCCATGTATAGCCTATCTTGTGCTGAAAAATGGCGTTAAACACTTACAACAACTACAAACAAAAACCAATTATTTTTCTCCCAAGATCCTTTGCGAGTTTATTTTCATAATCAGTTATATCAGGATTTTCAACATCAGAGTATTTCTTCTGCTGTGGTAACCAAACTTGCTTCTGCGGACGATATGATATAATTGCTTCACTGAATGTCGATGACACCGAAATTCCCGTATCAATCATATATCTAACTAAAACTTTTGGAACCCAACATTTTTCTGGAAAATGTGTCCCAAACCAAACATAAACAACCGGATGGAGATTCCGTGCTAACTCGAATGATTCAATACAGGCAAATCCGGTCAGGTCAAAATTTGGTAAGGGTCCATTTATCGCAACTCTGGTCATCTTGTGTGTTTGATGTCCAAGTCTTTTGAAATACTCAGAACATTCTCCGTATCCAAGAAAACTTCCGGGATAACATTCAACCATATCACCGATATAACATCTTTATAATCGTATTTAGTATTCCATAATCCGCCGTGTCCGTAATCTATGCAGCTTAGCTCCACGTCTTCAAGAAATTCCAATCGTGTTGGTTTCCATGAATTTTTCTTCTGAGCAGCATCTGCAGCAACTGACGGAACGGTAAAACAATTTCTGAGTAATCGTTCGACAGTGATTTCATAGCCGATGACATGGTCATCGTTCGCGTATTTCAACGCAAGATTTTTCGTTTCGTGGTGGGGATATTTTGTACGATAAATATCCCCATTAGGCCGTACAAACTGATCATAGCGATTTTTATCGCTATTCACAGATTCTGAACTCTGAAACAACCATACGGATACAGGGTCACTCTTACTGATTTTTCTGATAAAATCGAACATATCACCGCTGTAGAATTTAACAGGTCGATTTTGTGGAAATATTGTTATATCCGAAGTCCACACATGTGCGTTATGATAATAATTTCTATCGAAGTTCTATTTCTTTTATATTTTGATTCGTATAAATCTCTCCGGTTAATGTCTTCACCCTTATTGGAAATCTTAATTTTTTTCCAGTTCAGCAACATCTTTGATAGACACTCCAGTATCTTTAACTGTTTTTGCCTATAACTCGCTCAGCAACACAATTCAGGCAAGAAATTTTCATTAGTAGACGTTTATCGACGTTAGGTTTATCATTCAGTGGATATATCGCATAAACAACTGCCGTTACAGGATATGCTCATGAATAATAAGGTCTATCAATTCCAGTCAGTATTCCTGGTTTTGAATTTTTATTTATTGTTACAATACCTCCACTATGACCCTGACAAGACACGCGAACAGGATCACGCTTGTCCCTGATAATCCATGTGTCGTCGTCTGTCGCTACGATAAATTTCACTTGAACAATATATTTTCGTGCAGCGTCGAGATAATTAATAATTGTCGCTGCTCGTTTATCATTAACTGTAGCATTGACAACACCATCGGCAACGCCACCGGCGTCGCGTACAATTCTGAATGTTGACCATACATGAGCTGCACCATCATCGCGAAATTCTCTCTTGGCTTCACTGATACGATTGATCAGAGTCTTATTCGTTAAATCAACCAAAGCTCGCCTTGGTAATTGAGGGGTTATTCTGTCGAGATCGAATCGGGCTTTAGAGGGTTTAATTGCAGATAATTTCATAAATTCCTCCATATTATAATTAAGCTAAACATATACTTAAATTGAAGATTATATATATATATATATATATATATATATATATATATATATATATATATATATATATATATATATATATATATATATATATATATATATATATATAATAATTGGAAGCAAAGAATAAATGCAAGTGGCTCATGATCGGTTTTTCACTTCCTTGTAACAGGGCTTGGATAATGAATTCTGTGGATGTCACATGCAATGTGTTCGTAGGAGAAGTCTAAGACCAAAACCGTGCTTGAAATGTGGTGTTGGGGTCAGAAGAAAAACGCAGCTGTGTGTGCAGTGAGGTGGCAAAAAATACAGAGAGCTGAAATGATATTATGATTAAAAAAATAACTCTAATGGCGTCGGTAATGAATCTCCTATAAAAAAAAAAAAAATTAAAAAAAACGCCGAAGACTATCTCGCCAGATTTTCACCTCAACAATCAAATAATAATTTAGACAAATAATATTATTATATAAATGAAGCAAAATGAATTTGTAACACATCCCAGTATTAATAATTATGAAGCAGCTCGTGATTGTGTAATCAGGCACTGTCGATTAAAAACAAAAACGAGTCGGTACTGTTGAAAATACCAGTTATCTCAGATTTACTGTAGGAAAAGAAAGGCATTACATAGATTCTTGTACGGGTGTTTTTACAGAGTAATCGAAAACGGCCTTGTGATTGATCATATTGATCCAGATCGGAAAAATAATTCTTTAAATAATTTACGAGCTGTTACACAAAGTCAGAATTGCAAACTTGGTGAAACTGGTATGCACAAAATGGTTGGAAAGAGGGTTGTTAAATCTGTAAATGTAGAGACAGGCGAAGAAATGATATTTCAATCAATGAATGCAGCTTGCAAATATTTTGATATTCACCCGAATTCAATACAACGTGTCGCGGATAAAATATACAAATCGGCGTACTCAAAAACATTTAACAGAAAAATAGCATTTTCCTATGTACCTCTTGTATTAGACGACGAAGGGAGATAACTCTGTCAAGCAAACGATTTCTCTGGTAGAGTAATTAAGTAGTTGCTCCGCTTGCAAGTGCGTAATATTATATGACTGTGAGGCGATTGTTTTTGTTTTTTTTTTACTTTCTCTGCAACTGCACAAATTCCAGGTAAGTTATTTTTAACTCTTACCTGCAAGACAAGTAACATAGTTGTATATACAGACCTACATGTACTTTTTAACCTCGCGAATCACATCTTGTGCAGAAAATGTATGTGCGTTTATGAAATGCAGATATTTTGTACAGTATATTTTATGAAGTGTGTCTGGAAATTGAAATAAATCCACGCTACAGTTTACAATAATTCTGATTTTATTCAGTATAATTGATCGCACATGTAGGTTGCCTGCTTACCCAGTATAGGTGACCTCAGTATAAATCACGCACCTTGCGTGTGTACAAATCCAGGTGAACATGTATACAGACTTACATGTATTTTAACTCCCGAATGACATCAGGCAGAAATGTATATAATAAATATTATTATTCTGCTTCTGATTCAGAAAAGATTTTTGTTTCAAACAAATATTTATTATATTATGAATTCCGATTACAAAATTAATTGACGAGGATATAGAATTATTAGAACAATTGGACTCTGATAAAATCATAAATGATTTTGAAGCGCTACAGCAATGGAAATATGATGGAAGATATACACTAGCAGCCGAGTATCGATTCATTAAGTTACTTCAACAGGTCATGAAACAATCTCTACTCTTTGTCGATGATGAGGATATTTAAAAATTTGTTTCACTGGCAAACGCGATTGAGAAAGTTAGGTCAGAGTTATCACGTGAATACGAAACATAAAAGATTATTAGTTCACTTGTGAGACAGCTGAAGAAATTTATGTACGACTGTAAACTCAGTGACAAGGTCTCTACTGACGAGGTCACTGAACATGAAAGCGCTGTCATCAGTGACTGTGGTAGCGAATAGTTATATATTTAAATTTACCTATGTATTTGTAAGAGCTCCGGTAGTAATGGGGTTAAGGCGTCCGCGTACGGATCCACTAGCGGAAACTCTTCACATGTTCGGTTCTTGAAAAATGTGATAGACATATTGTCTTGCATTCGGCGACAGAAGCTATTATAATGGGGGGGGGGGCGCCTACGGGCAGTTGATGACGAGATATACTTGTGTACGGGTGATTGTAAGAGTGTAAAAGAAACTAATTCCAGGTGTAACTCGCCTGGCACTCCGGAACCTCAAAACACCAGGGGTTCGCTTAGGGGTGTTTTTATTGCCCCTATCGCGCTTAGCGATCCAACAATTGCAATGAGAAAGAAAAATATAACAATTACCCAAAAAGATATATATCCGACGCCATTCAACTTGCTCGTCAGGTACTCACTTTTGCTATTTTTTTTATTTATTCTGATTCTGATTCAGAATATAATATTTATTCAGATATTTATTTTTATTCTGATTATAATATTTACGTAAAATCAGATTTAGCAGAAACAATGATATTTATTCTGATATTTATTCAAAATCAGATTTATTCAGATAATAATATTTATTCAGATTCAGATAATATTTATTTTGATTCTGATTCTGATAATAATATAATATTTATTCTAACACAGATTCAGAATATAATATTTATTTTCATTCCGATTCTGATTCAGATTATAATATTTATTCTGATTCATTAAAATATTTATTCTGATTAAGATTATAATATTTATTCTGATTCATTATAATATTTATTCTGATTCATTATAATATTTATTCAGATACAGATTTTGATTATAATATTTATTCAGATTCAGATTATATTTATTTTTTATTTTTTACTTTTATTTTTTATTCTGATGTAGATTCAGATTATAATATTTATTCTGACACAGATTCAGATTATAATTTTTATTTTTATTCCGATTCTGACTCAGATTATCTATTATTTTTATTCTGATTCTGATTCAAATTATAATATTTATTCTCATTCATGATTATAACATTTATTCAGATTCAGATTCATGATTATAATATTAATTCTGATTCATGATTATAATATTTATTCTGATTCATGATTATAATATTTATTCTAATTCATGATTATAATATTAATTCTGATTCATGATTATAATATTTATTCAGATTCTGATTATAATATTAATTCTCATTCATGATTATAATATTTATTCTGATTCATGATTATAATATTTATTCTAATTCATGATTATAATATTAATTCTGATTCATGATTATAATATTTATTCTGACACAGATTCAGATTATAATATTTATTTTATTCCGATTCTGATTATAATATTTATTTTGATTCAGATTATAATATTTATTCAGATTTAGATTCATATTCTGATTATAATATTTATTTTGATTCATATTCTGATTATAATATTTATTTTGATTCATATTCTGATTATAATATTTATTTTGATTCATATTCTGATTATAATATTTATTTTGATTCAGATTCTGATTATAATATTTATTTTGATTCAGATTCTGAATCAGATTATAATTTTTGATTCAGATTTATTCTGATTCAGATTCATATTATTCATTTTTTCCATTATTCAGAAATTTTTCCTATATCGATTATATAATCGATAATCTTACTAAGAAGTTTGTTTAGACAATAATAACACACCATCAATTGTTATGCATGGGTTAGTTTTTCTATCTTGCCAATTATTCCATCCACTTAAATATTTCTCGTCTTTAAAACACCGTATTTATCCTGAAAAAGGAAGACTTCATGTCTGTCAACGCCTGATAAATCGATAATATCAGCAAGATCATCTCTAGCAGCATACTTCGATAAATCAATATCATCTTTTTTCATGTCTTTGATATAGAATCTTCCATAAATATCAGCCACTATATGATTGATGATTATTTAAAACAGAACTCGTGTACGTATGTACGACTTTATGAGGTGCATCTGAAGATTTTGAAATAGCATCGAGTACAGCAATTACTTCACGGCCACATATTGGCGGATCAGTTATTGTCTGTGTTGGTAATGTTGAATACCAGACTGGAATAACTTGAAGTCCGCGGACATATTTTAAAAATTCCTTCGGTGGTGCCAACCCATACGAATCGAAATAAATAATTCCACGTGGATCAGTCGAGTATGCAATGGGTACCTGGACCAGAACTTCTATCGAGATTAATGATACCGGTCTCAACACGATTTGGTTCTTTTGGTAATTGATCACGCATAAAAACACCTCTGAAGTTTTTGATATTTAATCTCTCAGCAGCATCAAGTAAATCAAAATTAGACATGGGAAGTATCAATGATGTGTCTCGTGAAGTCTTAGACCTTGTCCGTACCATGAATAAGGAGTTACTGGCAGTCTTAGACTTTTCCCTTTTTTTTTGAAGTTTTTATTCCTTTTCCTGTTGCTTTCTTTAATGCCATTCCAGCGGCAGTTCCAACAGCACCAAGTGCAGCTGCTTTTGCAACAGCTGGAGCTGCAGCGACTATCAACGCTGGTATAGCTGCGAGAACTGGAAATATACCACCATTCTTGTCAATGTCGCTAATGGCACCCCTAGACAAATCAAGCCGAACGCCGGTCTTTGACCGTTTGGCGTCATTGAAGTGCCTGAGTTGACGTTCAGTCAGTGATAGTTTATTTGGACCACCTGAGATCTGTCCTCGTTTCAGTGATAATTTTATTCCTGAATTTTTTTCTTACGCCGATTGTAGTTTTTTAATCTGACCAGGAGTCAGAGTAACACTATTATGGTGATATGACATTATAATATCATGATCGATTTAATTATATGTTTTCTACTGAAGCATCAATGACTCTCATTAGTCCACCAACACCTTCAAGCAACATTGTTTTATCTGAGAGTATAACAGCGATTGCTCTGTAATCAGCAGTAGTTCCTCGTGCCATACTAGCTCGAAAGTGTATATCAACGACAGATTGCCTAACTAAATCCAAATGTTCAGTGAGAAATAAAAGATCGGATACAGCGTTGTAAAATCTAGTTGTGATATTTGTAGACCAGAGTCAATATTTTGATCACGTCATCAAACGATGATATACACGTGCAACATGATTAATTTTAAAATTTAATAATATATCCTCAGCTGGTTCTTGATGTCAGTGAAACTTCAGTAACACCAAGTTTGTCAAATATCATTATACTTCGTGTTTGTGAGTTTACTCGCACAGCATCTTGGAAGCAACAAATATATGTCGCGGCGCAGAAACACCCTGCTGTGATTCAATCTGCCATGTGAATAAACCATCAATGTTACTTTGAACACTATCTGTGGTCATCGTCAACCATGACAATGTTGATTTACCACCTGAGTCCATAAAGGAGAGTAGCCGTTGTTCTTCAGTGAGTAATGGAGTCATTGTTGGCATCCACAATGAAAGTTTTGTCAGTATTACTTTACCAGCATCACCGACGGGGCGCCAGATTGCATCATCGTCGGTAGTCTTTCGTACGAGTACAACTGTATGCTTGGCTCCGAAAAAAACCTTTCTGACATTTCTGCAAAATCCAAAGATATGTGACAGTGGAATTACACATGAAATGAATTACACTTCCATCCATCAGCATTGATCGACGTGATGTGAATCCAAAGTTGAATTCTGGATTAGCACCATGAACCATCGGCCACACATCAGCGTCAGCGTTATCAGCATTGTTTCTTGGTCGTCTTAAATTATACGGTCTTTTGTCAGGGTGGTCAGAAGTATCCTTCACAAACATCATTGATGGACCAGCTGATCTTGAATAATCATCGCAGTATCTTGCAAGGCCAAGTATCGTCGTGGCAACGTCGACGTCTTCTGAATTGATTCAATATTTCTTCCGTCAATCATGTATATAGCGCTGTCGAACAATGCCATAATGCCATTATGAACAAAACCAACTCTAACATAAGCTCCATATTCAGTATCATCTGTTCTTAAAATTATACCTTCTACTTCAATAAATGCTTCAGCGAGTAAGACATATCTACTTGTATCCTGAACTTGTGATTCTATTCTTCCACGCTGATTTGGCTGTCGTGCGTCATAAGAATAATATTAATAATCACGTATCGATTCATCTTTGAGAATGGGTGCGCCCATATCGAGTGCGGGATCAGATACACGCTTAAACATTTTATTATATTTGTTATCGTTTAACACGAAGACCGCTTCCTGCTATCAGACTAGCAGTTACAATTTTTTCTTTTTCTGATAGGGGTACACCAGCCAACTCTGCTAGCTTTTTATTTGCAGCTTGATTTATTATTTTGCTAACATTTGCAGGCATAACTTCTGTGCTGGGTAATTTTACTGGCTGAGGTTTTCGTCGTATTAATAGTGCTAGTCTATCCTTGATTGCCGAAAATGCTTTACCGGCAACATCACCAACAGCACCAATACCTTTTTCACGAACAACGTCAATAGCTTTCATTCCCAGTTGTTTTGCAATCGGTATTGCTTTTGGAGCTATCCTTCTGAATAGACCCTGAACAACATCACAGAGTCCATCTCCGTAGAACGCTTTCTATGTGGGTAATCGCGAATTTATCACCCTGACCATGATCGGTCCACGGTGAGCATTATGAATAATCATCCTATTTTCTTGTCACTGATCTAATTGTATACCCTTAATCAATCACTGCGGAAATCATCGGCGATTTCATCGATGAGGGCTCGATAAACATTAATATCCATGATACCACCTGTAAATAATCTCTGAAAAATATCAGCTGCTTCATTAATGATTTCTGCGGAATTATTACCAGCTCGTTTTCCGCCAATCAAAATTTCTAGTCTGTCCACGTCGGCAAGGACGTTATTGGGACATGGAGTGATAAGATCACTTCCTCGAGTAGCAACTTCCACTTCCAGTTGCACCGGGGTCAGGTGATGGTTGTCTCTTTCGTCGAGATCTCTGCTTTCTAGATGATATAACTGTCGTTCCAACACATTTTTTTATTTCATAAACCTTTGCAACAAAATCATTCTTTTTTATATTTTTCACTGATTTGTTTAATATCCTTATATTCACGAAATACGCTAGCAATCCACTCGTTTTCTGGAGTGTTATAAAACTCTGGCTTTAGAAACTGATTCCACAGCTGATATCCCGCCGCAGTAACCTTAACAGGATCATTCATAACTTCTAAATAACCCTGCTGATTAAAATACCGAGTTTATATTTCTGGTTTAGACAGATTCTCGACGATATCTTTAACGTCTTGAATTTCAGCACGTGTTTTATCAGCAGACTCCAGAGCTTCTTTGATTTGTTCCGGTAATGCTCCGTTAACCTGCTGTATTGCAGTTGTAGCCTCGGCGGTTTTCTCCAACGTGGGAAGAAGATTTTTGGTAGCCTTCGTAACCGGTTTAAATAATTGTTCTGCGCCTTCTGCAAATTCCACCTGAGACTCCTGACGCTCTTGTAACTTTTGTTTGACAGAATCATGGACTGGAAGATATTTTTCAATTACCTCTAGTCGCTGTCGAGCTAGTTCAGCTGCGTGAGATTCCATTATTGATATAATAATGATTTAATTAAGCCACACACAATATTCTTAATCACTGTGGTAATCATAGACGATTTCATCAATGAGGGATCGATATACATTAATATCCATGATACCACCTGTAAATAATCTCTGACAAATATCAGCTGCTTCAGGAATGATTTCTGGGGAATTATTACCAGCTTGTTTTCCACCAATCAGAATTTCTAATCGTTTAATATCGGCAAGGGTGCTATGGGGGTATGAGGTAATAAGACCACTTCCCCTGGTACCTGTACCAATACCACTTCCAGTGACGCCGAGTTCAGAACTTGAATCCTGCCCTTCTTTTTCCCTACCTGTTGTTTGGAGTGGTTGTCGTTCTTGTTCTTGTTGTCGTTGTTATAACTGTTTAAGATAATTGTTTATTCCATTATTAAATGCAATATATCTTGGATCATTATTTCGGGCCTGATCAACTCCGTGATATATGCGAAATATCGATTTGTACCAGGTTTCACGACTTAGATTATCATCGGCGTACTCGAGTTTTAGAAATTTTTGTCTCTGATCAAAGCTGTGCATGGCAAGCGCAGGTAAACTTACCATTTCAATATATTTTATGAAGGAAATATCTCTTTCGGTAAATTTATCATTCACTTCAGTTCTGGCCCTTACATGTTTTGGTTTTAGTTCTGGTTCTGGTGTATGATCCTTTATATCACCTATTTCAGCACGATCTTGGTCAATACCTTCAAGTATTTCTCACATTGGTTGAGCAGCAGCTATTTCACCTGGAAGTTCTCTTAGAATCTTTTTTTGTTTTTTTAGTTCTCTCTGCTATTTTTCCAGTTGCTTTAGCTGTTTGCTCTAACGTGGGAAAAAGACCTTTGGTAGCCTCTGTAACCGGTTTAAATAACTGTTCTGTTTCTGCGGCAAATTCTTCCTGTGTTTGTTGACGTTCTTGTAATTTTTGCTTGACAAAATCACGAAGAGGGATATATTTTTAATTGACTCTAGTAGCTGTCAAGCTAGTTTACCTGTATGAGATTCCATTTTTGGTATAATAATTATTTAATTAAGTCAACCCCACGCAGCAGCAGGGAGGGCGACGACATCGAATGAGTGAGCCCCTATATAAACAAAACACGCCATAAGAAACAAAAACATAAATGTCAAAAAATAAAGTAACAAAAATAAGCTAACCCAAATAGGAAAGTTTCGGGTCGGTTAGAGATTCGGTTTTGACGTTATTGACGTTTGTATTTTCATTTCCGTAGGAAACTTTAGTTTTCAGCGTAATCTCTAATTAAAAAAGTTGTAGGATCCGCCCTCCCTGCTGCTTGAGGGTGCAGTACTAAAAGCATGCATCCAAACATCACTATATGTCTTGAAACACATAATTTCAACAAAGTCACTGAAGCATGAAATGCAGTTAGAGAGACCTCTTTTCGATTTTAGGCTTTATCGAGATGCATCTGATTCAAACGCTGAATGTGGTCATGAGCTAAACGTAAAAGCTCAAGCAAAGCCAGTGCAACTTTCTGGCTGAGTGTAATGCACTCTAACCACTACATAGCTTTTGGAGAATTTAGTTTGTCGTAAAACTGTGGTAATCACAGAGATGCATATCATCTGATGACTCAAGCCTGAAAGTTCCTGAAAAATGACCATCAAACATACAATTTAACCAATGTCATTAAAGTGTAAAAGAAGGGTCATAATGACCTACTTCTGCAATTAAGGTATTCATTGGTATGCATCACTTTTTCATGACTCGTGTAGATTTAACGGTATGTATATCAGGAGCAAACTAGATGCAAACAGTTCATCTTGGACAGCAAAAATATGAAATATAGATAACAACGGCTTTCTGTTTTAATCGTGAAGTACTAATAGAGATGCATATTCGTCTAGTCTTAAGGGCTCGGGAAATAAACTTACAACATATAATTTAATAAATGTCAGTGAAGTGCAACATATGGACGACAGTGACCTGCTTTGTGATAAATGTGTAATACCCATCAAAATGCATCATATCCCAACTTGTCTTGATTCCAGCAATAATAGTATGTATACATAGTGTAAACGGCTGCTCTTCGCCAAGAATGTACAACTAATATAAATGTATATAGCTTTTAAATTGCAATGTTAGCTCAACTTGACATGTTCTTTGATATAGATTCCTCTTTTTATTTAAAACCCATTCTTGCTTACTATAGGACAAACGTTATTCTGCAAAATTAATTTTTCTTTCAGCTACATTTACATTGACTTTCTGACTCCAAAATCAACAGTCCTCTTCCATGCTTTGAGAGCAAGCCCTCGACAAATATTGGTCAAGGTTCCTAGTTCAGAACTAACATAACTATGCCGAAAAAAGGCATATTTCTTCTATCAGCCACAATGACCCCCTCTTTACTTATTGACCAGAAGATCTAAAAGAAGCTTCTTTCTTACACTATGCGCATTTCATTCACAGAATTTGTTGAAGGGGAAACATTGTTGACAACTTCAAATACTGCACATAAACCATTTTTCTCCTTCCATCTAGTGACCTTGACCTTAGTTCTTTTAATTTCCAAATCGAAGGGATTCTTTCTTACTAGAAGCGCAAGCCATCCTCTATGCTTACTATCTATTTCAATTTGTTTGGTACATTTTTTGTTTTAAAATTTGCACATTTTTTTTTCTTTCACATGAAGAATTTATCAGACAATAATTGGTATCGCTTAATTGTTACTAATTAGAGCTTTTTCATGATAAAAAGCAGTGAAATGCTGAGGGTTCAAATTCTTCCCAGACCAGCCCAAGATAGCTGTTGCTGTATGTCTCTCTACAAGTTACTCTGCTTTCATTGCTTTGGAGCTAAACAGATTTGCATGTGCTCTTGTGCTAATGTCGCATTACTTGTCACATAAAACAAAGTGCTTGGATACAAACCTGTTAGGTCAAGAAGCTTACACATAATGGCTGCCAGTGGTACACAGTCCTCCCAGAAGGTAACGCAACCATCAACCTCGATCTTGTTTTGCTTCAGAAGTTTGTAGATTTTGATTGCATGTTTGTCGTCCTGGGTGTGATCCATAAAATCATAATGGATAAACCGTGCCACTTCTTCAGCAGCAAAGTGATGAGGATTCGACTCCACCAGTATCACCTGAAAAAAAAATAAAACACATTAATTATTTCCATTTATCTAATCTAACGTATATATTTATTTTGTTACACGAGCTAATGTGACACATTCATATTTATTGTCACTGTGCCATAAATCAATGTTCATGTGAAATGAAATTTATCAACCAATTTGAATAATATCCCTTTCTTCAACTCTGCTCAGGCAAACTATTGACCGTTTAGATGAGTTCCATAAATTTCATTTGAATGAGCACCCATGCAACTTCCTTTTTAATACATAGCGACAAATGATGTTGCTATTTACATAAACCTCAGTACAGTGTAATGAAATAACTTTGGAATACATTCAGATGCTTTGATTATTTCTCCTCTGCATATTCTTCGCTATACCTAACAAATTTGTATTTAGGCAAATGTGATAAGGTTGTAACCAACCATAACAAACCCACATAGTCAATGTCTATAAAATGGTTGTACATACTACACGCTACATTTCCCCACCAAAGAATATCCCAGGACTAATTATGAAAAGTGGGTACACCGAGGCACATCTTTCAATTAATTTTCACCTGAACCCCCATGTCCTGGGCTGCACCCCAGATGAACGCTTTGTCACAGTTTCCACCTCCGATCACGAGAATTCTCTTGCCTGCCAAGACGAATTTCTGTGACCTGGTAATCATGGTTTCAACCCAAGGATGCACCGATAAACCCTTCTCTTGTGGATATATGTTTTCATAGACCTGACAGTTGAAGGTACAGTCATGGCTGTTCACCTCAATGCCGACTGGTGTCAGAACACCATTTCGAGTTGTGATTACAAGGTCAATACCTGTAAATATATAATAATAAAAAAATAATAAGTGTGGCACTAAACCTGGCGTTTTGCCTACATGGGTGCAATGAAACTTCTCCGTTAGCGTTAGACCTTGCAGAAACTTTAACATAAAACTGTTGACGTGAATACCACATCTGCTGCCAAAAAAGTGATACCTGTGTTTCGCGGAATGAGGTATTACATAATCAAATAATTTTTTTAATAAATTTTAAATAATATTGTAGTTAAAATATGCAACTAAATAAATGCTCAATCTTTCAGCTCACATAAATCCTCTATATAAATAATATGACATGAATGAACCCACCAATACAATGACTTTGAAGGGTAAAGTTCCAAGCGAAATGGAGGTCACATCTTTGCTAAATTTAGTGCAAATAGGTCAAAATATTCTTAACTTAAAGCATTACTGATAATTTGGTTTTAATCTTAATCTTTCTAAAGTTATTGACCTAATTCAGATTTTGTGATGGACATGACATAACATCACGTGATGGACATGATGCAACATGGCATGATGTAACGTGGGACGATGGACATGGCATAAAATAATGTGATGCATATGATGTAACATTGCATGCTGTAACGTGACATAATGTAACGTGACACGATGGAAATGGCACAACATGATGTGATGGAAATGATGCAACATGGCATGATGTAACGTGTCACGATGGACATGGCATAACATGATGCGATGCATATGATGTAACATAACATGCTGTAACGTGACATGATGTAACTTGGCACGATGGACATGGCATCACATGATGTGATGGCTATGATGTAATATAGCATTATGGATATGAAAAGACATCACATAACATGACATGATGGACACGTCATAACATGTGATCGAAATGACAAGACGCGTAAAGAGAATCAGTATAATCTCTACAATTTCTACATAGTCTCTTCAATACTAAGCGTTATAAACAATGCCCTTTTATACCGTGAAATCCTGCCTCCAACCACATACAGCGTAATCTAACTATAAACTCTAGAAGTATTGCTTATGTGGCACTCTCAGTTTTCAAGGTTCTACCATTCTTTAAGAAGTAGAAAACCTTTATACGTAAACTCGAATAATTCGTATTTCAAGGCACCATTTAAATTTGCTAAAACCGAACTTATTCAAAGCAGGAACAAATAGATTGAACTGATGTTCCTTGTGAAAAGTTGATATTTCTCTAAATCCAAAAACGTTGTTATTTATACTGTTTCATCTATGAACTCCAATACAAATATATTTTGCATTTACAAGTTGAGCTGGTACGTATTACATTGTCCAAACACCATTATTTTTTATGATTCTCCACCCCACCCATAATAAAGAAATAACAAAAACTTATATGCTTACCAATGACATCTGTTTGGGCATAAAGGCCTCCTCTTTCAGTGGTACTTAGGTCATTCTCGTAGGACATGATAACGTCCAAAACAGCAGCAGATTTTTCGCTAACCTCCTTTTCAAAGCTTGCCATTTCGGCTTCATCAGTAATACCAAAAGCAACCAGGGTTGTCTTTAGAGACTGACAAACTGTATTGTTACCATTTACTGGCTCACTCAGATGTGCAACTCCACAGTTAATATTGCTTGTTTTGGGGGTGTCATCGTGGGCACGACAGACAGTTGTTCTCAAACGCACAGCGCTGTTATTATTGCAACCCCATTTAGGAACTAAAATACACAAAGACACTCAATTAATATAAAGCAAAATATGTTGGCATATTATTGATTAATAAGAAGTCCCCCTTTCTAGAGCTAAAAAAATATTGTCTTTTAAACAATGGACCAAATATAAAGGGTAACAATATACAGTGTTCGTCTCAAGCAAAGTGTGGTCTTTCAAGAAGGGAATCAGACCCATGGTGTATATGAACTGGAAATATTTTTGAAACCAATCGTGTGTAAAACAGTATTAAAAATAACTGATTAATTAGTTAATCTGATAAATTAGTTAGGGCAGAGAGTTAAACAAAGAATATGATCAATATCCATGAACAAAGATTCAGTTTATTGTCTCAGTAATTTTGCATTAGTATTTAAATAGCACAGATCACACTTTCAAACCAATCAATCAAATTTGTTTTTGTAGATTCAGAATAAACCTACGTTTGCTAGTGTTCTCGGGCTTGATGGTTTCCTGGAATGCTTCCACCAAGATGGCATCTCCTTTCTGGATGAGGTTCATAAGTTCAAGAACAGCACTTATGATTTCATCCTTCTGAACTGCATAGTGGAAGGTCACACCTTTACTGCCATGCCACATGACTCCAGATGGTTTGACCACAATCTAGAATAAACAGTAAAACAACTAAGCATTGTACGTAATAGGCATGCAAGCAAATTGAACGTAATGTGTTGTGGTGGTTTTTATAAAATGCCTGTTTTAAAAGACGTTTGAACAAAGTTCAAAATGTGTATGCTTTCTGTGGAAGAGGGGAAAATTATAACATTAACAACAGTGAAACGTAATTCAACCAGTTCCCCTGTATCAACATCATTCTTTTCATCCTGACTGAATAATTTGGTCAACATAAGATGTTTTAATAATTATTAGATCTCAGCAAACGAAATATCTCTAACAAGCAGTAAATATTTTAAAAGCAATGTCCAGTTTAATGCTAGTTATACTATACCTATTCAGTACTACTTCTAAGGTTGTTACATTATAAATATCAAGTCTTAACATCGTTTCTGCCACAAAAAAAATGCAACCTGTCCTTTGTCATATAACGGGACAAAAACATTGATACATTATACAGAGAATAATTCTAGCACTAAACAACTGGACATGCAATTTTGAACCAACCTTTGGAATGTCCTTAGCAGCACACATTGCAAGAAAATCACTGACTCGAGTGTAGACAATCAAGTTGAGATCAGTCTTCTGTTTATCAATGAGAACAACTTTGATGGCCGGTACATCCTGGTTGGGATACATCAGGTTCGAGTCGTAGACAAAGGCTAGAGTCTCTGGAAAAGCCATGCCAACTTTTGCCATGACACATCGTGTCCATACTTTATCATCCACCAATGCTATCAGTTTCAGCGAGCAGCTTGTTGGGCAGTCAATGAGGGCCTGAAATAAATCAGAGAACCAATGCGGTATTCTAAATCGCAAAACCTCTTTGCAACTGTATATTTTTCTTCAAAGGTACCACCAGACTAACACAGATATCAACAAGAGATTGACAGTATGCTACATCATGTATCTGGAAGGCGCTGAATGTAAGGCATAGAGTATGTGTAAAATATTTTGATAACATGACTATTCAGCATATAAAATAGGTCACATTGGCCAGCTTTTCGTACTGCAACAAGATGCATCAGTATCCAAAGTTTCAAGAGTGCAAGGCTGAGAGTTTTAAAGAATGAGTCACAAGATAAACTTTTGCAATACATTCAAACAAACATGAAACTGTAACAATGACCGGAATCTAGGATAAAACTGCAGAATTGCGGATAGTGCAATTTTATGTGATGTTTCATGAGAATTGGAGAAAGAAATAATATCTATGTTGGAGATATATCTTTACTAATATCTTAGTGATAAAATCACTCAAGACGTAAAACAATATATCTAAGACCACATATCATCACGTATCATGATGCGTAGCATATAATATTATATATATATATATATATATATATATATATATGTGTGTGTGTGTGTGTGTGTGTGTGTGTGTGTGTGTGTGTGTGTGTGTGTGTCGATACACAAAAAATAAAGAGATAAACGGCTAATAATTTTTCGTGTTGAGCATAAATTCAAAGTAACTTCTAAAAAGTAAAAAATTGAACAGTTTCATAATGCCTATCAAGATTATTCGTCGTTTAAAATTAGATGGATATAAATAAGGTTTCTAGGGTCCATCAGTATTGGTCATCTACCTATTTGTCGACTTCTGACATAATGAACTAAGAGACGTCTCTTAAACATCAACACCAATCTCAAAATGCAGATCTTTTTCCCTTCTTATATGCTTGGGAGGTGTTGACCTGTCTCAAGAACATGCCTATTTGATTAAGATTCGGCATGTCCCTACCTCAATCGCTTCTCCATCATTTCTTGCACCATTGGTGCAGGCCCTGGTGAAGAAGTTAACGAAGTAGGTTGTTCTTCGTGGAGGGCTGTAGGTCTCTAAGTACGTTAGCCCAGCTTCTGCGAAAGCGATGGCCTTGTGAACATAAAGCGAGTACAGACCTTGCTTGGTCTCGGATTTCTTCTTAGACAACCAGGCTGTGGACAGGACAAGGAGCATGTCCCCTGGACAGCATCTTCCACCTGTTAGGTAAAAGACAAGGAAAATGATCTAGTAACCATGCCCAAGTAATGCACGGACTTTCGAAGGGTGGGGTTGAGGTGCACAGTACCTTTCATTTTCTTTGTAGATATATATTCTTATCGTCTTGCGACGGGCGTGACATTATTTAATGTAAGTTAAACGGGAAAGAGTTGGAGTGTAAAACATCAAAATGTATTCACTCCAACCCTCAATAATGGCCAAAAAGTATCTTTTGAAAACTCCCAGTCGACTCCCTTCTCTAAAATTTAAATGGCTGGTGCCTAATATACCGTTCAACCCGTGCTAACTATAGACTCTTTGAAAAGACCACTTCGCCATCAAAAACGCTCCTGTGTTGAAGCAAACGACTCACCATTTTATCTCAGGCGAATGAAAATAACGATTCTGAACACTTTAAACAATGATCAAATTCATTTAATCTAATTTACGATGTTGCCTTTAGGCTCAAGTTGACAACTCCGTACGATCGGAAAACAAACATCATTCCAACTCTGAATTTATCAGCAAAGAGCATATTGTTAAATCTTCCAATTTCACTATTTTGTTTATTAAAACCGACCAAAATTAATATTTGATATTTGCCATCATGAAAAGTACTCCTATAGTTTTCCGTATAAAATCAATGAAATCATGGTCAAGTATCGTTTGTCATCCCTGTATACAGAAAATTCATTGAAATTAAGGTCTATTATCGTGGTAATCCCTGTGTACAGACAATTCATTGAAATCAAGGCCTATTATCGTAGTCACCCTGTATACATACAATTCAAAGAAATCAAGGTCTATTATCGTGGCCATCCGTGTAAATAGACATTCAAAGAAATCATGCCATATTGTTGTAGTCATACTTGTATACTGAAATTTCAATGAAATCAAGATTTATTAGCATGGTCATCACTATATACGGACAATTCATTTAAATCAAGGTCTATTATCGTGGTCATCCCTGTGTACAGACAATTCATTGAAATCATGGTCATTCCTGTGTACAGACAATTCATTGAAATCGTGGTCATCCCTGTATACAGACAACTCATTGAAATCGTGGCAATCCCTGTATTCAGACAATTCGAAACATTGGACTAAGGTTACATTTGTATGTGCAATACTCAAAGCAGCCAGCTCAAGCTTACTGAATCAAGCTTCCATTTAGGGCAAAAATTACAGCTGTTCGTAATCTTTAAACTACATTAAGCCGCAGTAATCTCGGTTGAGTGAAAGATTCGGATTTGTAATGCATGGACCACTGGTTCAGTACCTGTCCAGGTCACCCAGGTTGGTTGTCACATTGTGTCCATTAGAAAAGCACTTTGACCCCATTTCCTTTTCACCATAAAATCGATAATGCGTCGAAAGTACCATAAAAAGGATTGACAAACAGGTGTCCCTTGAAGAGACTGATATTCTAAAGGCCTAAACGAACCTCTAGGAATTTTAAGTACGACCATTACTTCATTTTAAATAAAACTCTTTCAAGGTATTCCAATTATTTGCTCTGGCACCCAAGCTGGATATAAGATTGAACTAATTTCATTTGGAAGAAACTAGATATCAATAGACGTCCTTTCGCGAAACTCTTATGTGATTATGACCATCCAGTCAGTGGGAACAGACAACATGATTGCTGTAGTGACCATATTGGAGGTCAGATTATCACCATTATCATGTAGGACAAAGTAAACATAAAACAAAATATTTTGAAAACTGCATGTTGCTATGGCTATCCATAGAGGAAGAGTTGTTTTCGATAACATGATCGTCAAGATGGCTATTGTGGACGCCATATTAATGGTCCGATCAATATCATTTGCGTTGAGGACCAATAAGACATTATAAGAACTCTTCTGGTGAAAGCCCCATGTTGATACGACTTTCCCTTCAGAACGATTAACCATAACACGATTTTTAAGATAACCACTGTGGCGGTCATATTAGATGTCTAAGTGGCGTCATTTTAATTTCGGATCAACTACACATCAAAAGAAGTGTTCTGTTGAAAATCCATATCAATACGACTATCCATTTAGAACGGGCAGCAGCGCTATTTTCATTTCGTACCAACTAGACCTTGAAATAAATGTGTCTACAGTTTCATGACAATCATTTAAGTAGTTTAGGAGCCTCAGATGCGCACAAACTCCTATAATGACGGAATAGTGTTCATCGGGATGCAACGTCTCATCAAGTTTCATGATTCTAGATAGGTTAATATGTACTTTGCATGCAAACAAATAAGTATGTGGTCATGAGCTAAATTTACACAATTTTACCTAAGCCAGGAAAATGTAAAATAAAATTGCAGTGACCTTCTATATTATACAGTTGTACTAATAAAGATGTATCCGACAATCTGGTTGAATAGATTGCACAATTAAAACAAATTTAACCGAAGTCTCTAAAGACTCAATATGTGTCACAGTGACCTAGTTTTGCCAATTTTACCTATTTGCTTGTGAAATGAATTTAAATCAAAGCTGAACCCGTGTCATACCCCCAATTTCGTGATTCTATTTATAACAGTATGTATACAGGTACAATATAGTTTATTTTTCCAATATATAAGAACACAAAGTTAAACTAAGCTAGTAAAGTGTGAAATGTTTGTCACGGTGATGTTCTTTTCTTGTAAATATGTGGTTCTTAACAGAGGTGTTTACAGTCATCTTGTTTGATCATTCTGCTATGAACAGAACATGAGAAATAAACTTGAAACACAATTTTCTAAAGTCATTTAAGCTTGAAAATACCAGTCACGTTGACCCACTTATCATGATTCATCCCCTTACCAAGTTTCAAAATTCCAGGTTGAACAGTATGTCCACAAGGTGCACAAAACCTGAGCTAAATGCAGTACATGTCTATACGCTTGGCCCCAGATGCTATGAAACCTACTCCCCAATGTTTCCTAGAACATAGAAAGAAAGAATGGCTTAAATGCAGTGAGGCTGTACAGTGTATATCTGAATGCTTTGTATAAGTAGACACTGAGCGGGAAGGTTAGCTAATACATAAAAGCATTGAATTAGAACGCAATACGGACCTTCCATTAAAACTGCCATGCACTCCACAGGAGATGAAAGGATGGTGATGCTTGTGGCATCTTTAGACACCGTTCGAGGTTGACTCGTTCTGTCGATGGTTTCTGAACACCCAGTTTCGTACAGAGCGTACTGAAGTACCTCGTAATAGATCAGGATGTTTTCATCTTCCTCAGGGACTGGAATGCCTTTAGAAATAAATCAAAAGCGTATATTTTAAATTTACTTTCATATGTGAAAAAATTGAACAAGGATGTAAAAAATCGGATGCAGTGGAAAGGGATACTCATAAAGCGGCAGTGTACTTACTTCTACAAAGACTATTCACGACGAGGCGGTGTACCTACTACAGAAAAGACTTTCCACATTGTGACCAATTAATTTGACTCTGAATTGCGATGACTTTGAACCTACAAGATGATATGAGTGAGCGCCATTTGTTTGGCTGACAGATTTAGATCTAATGGAGATATATTCCTGGATGTTAGTCTCCGCCTACCCAGACTTTATCTGCGTAGAGAATTTTGCAGAAATCAGAAACTGTTAACATCATCGATATTATGCCGTTACTTTGCAAATTACGTCACACGAAAAACATTAGACTTGTATAGAATTGTTATTTCATCATTCTTATTGTTAGTCATAATTTTCTTTACCTTAATGGTGTGAACAAGCATACTTTGTTTTCTTTAATAATTTAATGTAACTTTATCAACATTTCATTTCCCTTTTCTTTCCTTCCTATGCTATTTTTTACGATCCTATGCCGAAGTAGGTGGGTGACACATCTGTGTGTTTGCTTGATGATATTTGGGTCGCAGTATGAATAATCATTTCCAGCTGCAGTACACAGCCGTCATGCAAATGGTCTTTCCCAGCTGAGGTACACTCTAGGAATGCAAATCGTCCCAGATATAAAAATCAGCCAGTTTTTTACTCGAGTTGTCATAAAACAGAATGAGAACTAAGCATTGAGTAGCAGGTAGTACATTTTCTGCTACCTCAATTTCAATCTAGCAGAAAAGGATTTCCAAGAAGAAACGGACTTCCAAGAAGAAAATGACCTCCAAAAGGAAAAGTACTTCCAAGAAGAATCGGACTTCCAAGAAGAAAAGGACTTCCAAGAAAAAATGGACTTCCTAAAAGAAAAGTACTTCCAAGAAGAATCGGACTTCCAAGAAAAAAAAGACTTCCAAGAAGACACGGACTTCCAAGAAGAAAACGTGTCACTGTGAGATTCTTTTCTTAATTAAACTTCCTAGTAGCAAGAGTTTTCAAGCATTTTTCACAAAGTAGCAAAACCATAAAACCGGTTGCAGATGTGTTACTGGTAGCAGATTGCTATTTGCTAAATGTGGTTCAAACATTGTGAAACTGCATGAATTAATACATATTCCTTGAAGTTTTGGTGCTGTGCCAATATAATCGAGGAATCAGAATTATAAATATAAAGCAAATTGATTATACATGTGAGTGTGTTACACGATCAATAGATGCAGACAATGGCCGGTGATAGTGGTATATTACTACAGTGTGTCCATGCTGTCAGTTTTAAATAGTGACCGCAGCTGATTGCAGGCCTTACACAAAACAAAATCTAACTTATCTCTTTGATGGCGATTTATTCAACAAATAAAATAAATATTTTTCATGCAATTATTTGTGTTCCCTTTATCCATATACAAGAGAGTTTATACAAGAGAGTTTAACATGCACTTAAACATGTGTGCAGTTTGTAAACTGCGTATTCAAAGTCTAAATTGTCAATCGCAATTTAAACGCATCATATAGGATGTGGAATCAGGTGTTGTAAACATTTAAACGCATCATACAGGATGTGGAATCAGGTGTTGTAAACATTTAAACGCATCATATAAGATGTGGAATCAGGTGTTGTAAACATTTAAACGCATCATATAGGATGTGGAATCAGGTGTTGTAAACATTTAAACGCATCATACAGGATGTGGAATCAGGTGTTGTAAACATTTAAACGCATCATATAAGATGTGGAATCAGGTGTTGTAAACATTTAAACGCATCATATAGGATGTGGAATCAGGTGTTGTAAACATTTAAACGCATCATACAGGATGTGGAATCAGGTGTTGTAAACATTTAAACGCATCATATAGGATGTGGAATCAGGTGTTGTAAACATTTAAACGCATTATATAGGATGTGGAATCAAGTGTTGTAAACATTTAAACACATCATATAGGATGTGGAATCAGGTGTTGTAAACGTGATGTTGGCTCTTCAAAAGTGATCTTGGTACACCCGCAGAAGGGTGGGCGAACAGACCATCTCAAATAAAAAATAACGCCTCCACCAGAGTCCATTTTAAAAAGAGTCTAGAAAACAAAACTCTGAATTGCCGTAGAGGAGTTGTCCTTAGGATAAATGATTGAGCCCCCACCCACAATTATAAGTGG